>JASDQU010739740.1:132384-151103 GCA_032191745.1 Picea mariana | reverse complement strand
TTTGAAATGTCTTTCTATTAGGTAAGGGCGCCATTTATGAACTGCATGTAGTATGGCCAACATTTATTTTTCGTAAATAGGTTTGACTAAGTTTTTTCCTTTATGTTGGTTTCTTTCAAAGGCAAGGGACATTCCTTCTTGCATAAAAACTACACCAATTCCATATCTTGAGGCATCACACTCCACAATAAATGTTTTTTTAAAGTCACATATGGCTAGGACGAGAGTTGTACACATAATCGCCTTAGATTTTTCAAAAGCTTTGGTTGCTTCTTCGGTCCAAGAAAATGCTTCCTTCTTTAATAATGTTGTTAGAGCTGCTACTATTTGACCATATTTCTTAACAAACTTGTGGTAATAACCTGTCAATGCTAAAAATCCTTTAAGTTTATTCAAGGTTTTGGGAATTGGCCATTCCCTCATAGCTTTAATTTTGTTAGGTTCCACTTTTACACCTTCATGAGATAAAATATGACCCAAATATTCCACTTCTTGAACCTACAACACACACTTTGATGGATTTTCATAAAGTTTTTTCTCTTCCAATAGTTGTAATACTCCGTCAACATGTTGTACATGCTCTTCCCAAGGTTTGTTGTAGATTAGTAAGTCATCAAAAAATACTAACACAAATTTTCTAAGGAAGGGATTAAAAATATAATTCATCAAGATTTGAAATGTTTAAGGTACATTAGTAAGTCCAATTGGAATATCCAAAAAATCCTAATGACCTTCATGTGTTCTAAAAGTTGTTTTAGGATTGTCTTCCTACCTCATTCTGATTTGACGATATCTCGAACAAATATCAAACTTAATAAATATTTTTTCTCCATGCATTTCATCTAATAATTCATCAATGAAAGGAATATGAAACTTATTTCTGATGGTCATTTTGTTGAGATATCTATAATATGGACACATATGCCATGAACTAGCATTTCTTGTAACCATCATCACTAGTGAAGAGAAAGAACTTTGGCTAGGTTGAATGATGCCGACCTCTAACATTTCCTAGATTATGAGCTCAATATCACTCGTCTATTCATATGGATAGTTGTAAGTCATAATGTTAGGTGGTACAATTCCTGGTTGTAAATGAATAACATGGTCATGATATCGAGTAGGTGGAAGATCGTTCGACATTTCACCAAATACCTTGGAATGATTGTTGATAACTATTTGGAGATCTAATGGAGCAGAGGATATAGATGTTTGAAAATTAAGTGAGAACAATTATGTAATTACAACCTGGTGTCCCTTTTTGAGTAATTGTTTCATGCTATTAGAGCTTATCACTTTAGAGGGTTTCCTTTGGATACCTCTAAGATCAATTTCCTTGCCATCTGAGGAAAATCTCATGAAAAAATATTGAAAATTAAGGGCCATTGGTCCCAATGATTGTAACCATTGGACCCACAATAAAACATCAAAACCACCCATTTGGATGGAAATCATGGTGCTATCCGAAAAAATACTCCCCCATGTTGAGATTAATACTATGGAATTTCCCTGAACAATTTATGGTACCTCCATCTACAATCATTAATTGAAACTCTAGTGCAAGATATACAAAGTGATTGATATATTTTTCTAATTTGTAATTGATGAATTTATGGGTACTACCAAAATCAATGAATAATGTTACCCTTTTAATTTTAATGTATCCTTTTATCTTAAGGATTTGTGGAGTACTGATGTTGGCCAATGCATGCCAATATATTGTTGTACTAGTCTCTTCTATATATGGATCTTGTGGCGGTTCCAATTCCTTATATGCTTCCTCTTCACAACTTATGTATAATAATTTACTCACACTTCATTTATACCCTTTATTGTACTTTCTGTCATAGTTGAAACATAGTCCTTTTTCTTTTCTTTCATCCATTTGTTGAGGTGTCAACCTTGTCGATGAGGTACGCTTTTCTTATGAACCCCAAAATGATCTCCACTTCTTGTGTATGCTCAAATGGTATACTTTTGTGTAGTCTTATTCTTGGCTTGAATATGATGAGAAAATAACATAGGTTCCATAGTATTTACAGGATGTCTTAAGAAAATCTCATGTTTAATTCCTTCTTTTAATCCACCCATGTAATATTCCAAAAAATATTCATCACTTATGTCATACACCCTTATGGACAATACCTGAAATTCTGAATTATAATATTCAATATCACCTAAGTGCTTGATTCTTGTCAATTGACTGAAGTAGTCATGTTCCCAAGCTTTATGATATTGTTCTTCTAAGTCTCCTTTAAATAAATCCCAAGTATAATGATAAAAAGGGGGATTCCTTTTAACCACCCATTGATACCATTGATATGGTTTTATCTCAAAGTTCAAAGTTTCTATGTGAATCCTTTTCTTATCATCCATAATATTATGTAGTTCAAAATATTGGTCTATTTGGTTCACCTAGGTAAATACCTTTGTTCCATGAAACTTATTTAATTCAATCTTGGGAAAGTTGAATTTAGGACCCCCACCATAATTAAATACACTATTAGAGTTGAAAACACTTGAATTTTTTTTATTATCGACAGGTTGTTCAACTTGAATACTACCTTTATTTTCATGAGTTCTTTGAATTTTGATATCTCTTTTAGGGATTCTCTCATATATATCATGAAATATCATGGAAGACAAGGAATTTTTCAACTACTTCATGAATTTTTTTTATTTCTTCTTTATTTTCATTCATCATCTTATCCATCTTATTTTGCATTTCATTCATCTTATGTTCCATTTGTTCCATATTTATTTTCATCTCTTCTTTATTTTCATCCATATTCATGTTCATGTCATTCTTATTTTCATTCATCTTCTTTTCCATATGTTCCCTATTTTAAGTGATCTTTGTTTCCATTCTTCCCTACTTTCAATGTTTTTCTTTTCCATCTAGTGATAAATCTATTGGATTTCATCTTGAGTCATGGTTGATCTCTATGGAGATTTAGTTAGTGAAGTAAATTTTGGAGGAGCCTTTGGAGACATGTGAGAAAATAATATATCTCCTCTTTTTCCTCTTTATCACAAATTTTGAATCACTAAAAATATATCTTTCAATAAAAAGTTATGCCAATTGTAAGTTATATACCTTTCAAACCCTTAATTTGGAGTCTGTTCTCCTAGTTGACCTTCCTTTTGATGTATTTTGAAATTTAATCCCTTATGAGTTTGAAATTTCATCTTGTATTACTTTGATGTGTCTTCTCTACAATGCCACAGGTTTGACCAAAAAATGATGTGGCAAGTGAAAGTTATGGTAACTTTCCCAAACCTTGTTGATTTTTGGACTTTTCTAGAGAGAGAACCTGTACATAATACTATGTGTCCAATATTTAATACCTTATTCTGAAATTTCTACCACCCATAATAGAATATGTCTCCTCAATCTCCAACAAGTTTCACTATCTGAAACCTCCTAGAAAAAAACTTATACAAAAAGTCCCAAGATGACTAGTTTAAAACTGAATTCATGATGAGTCAAAAACCCTATCTTTCATAGGTTATATTTCCAAAAGTATATTGATCCGAAAGATGAAATTTGTACCATAGTTTCCATGATATTTCGTATAAGTAACCTCCAAATTTTTCTATTTGAATCATCCTAGAAAAAAGTTATAGAGAAAATTCTAAGATGATGTGCTTGTAGAAAAAAAACCCTAGGATTGAAGCTCTGATACCAAATGTTATGATCCAATGCCTTAAAAAATGATAAAAAGTCAATTAATACAATCCACTTTGAGGGGGAAACCTACTTTTACAACATATCCAATTCAAAATACAGTATGATTTGAGATTATATGATCCTATGACTAGGTCTCCTTGGTGTGTGTGTGTGTGTATATATATATATATATAAAGGGTACAAATATAATGAAAGGGTACAATGAATGATTCTATCTGACATACAATTATAAAAATATAAATGTAATAATTCATTATCTAGATCTTAATAAGGGGTTTTACACATAACATGGGGCTCTGTATAGGTCTTAAGACATACTAACTCATGAAAGGATCAAAATGTTCTAGCAATATTTACATACCCAAGGTTTCTTGCCTTTCCTTCACTTGGGTATCAATCTCATACATGCATTCAAATGTCACCATAAACATAATTTTCAGGTTCCTATCATTTTCCATTAATCACTTTCCTTTTTGATACTTCCTTTATCCATTTCACCTCATTTATCACTAAGGTATGAATCCTACCCCATATACCGTTATTACGTTATTTTTTCATAATTTGTAGGAAGAAAATCATTACTTTTAGTCACTAATATTGTTATATAGGAGAATACAATGTATGTAACAACTCAAAGTGGTTGTAACACCTCTCTACTGCAATTCCAAAGTGATATATTTTTGGGCGCTAACCAAGTTGCTTGAATTCTATACTTGAACTAACTGTTGCAACTCAATGCGCATTCATAGTTGTTGCAACTATAAAAAAAAACATTGCAACTCTGAGCATGCATTTTGGTGTTGTGAGTCCAAATATAGCTCACCAACACAATGGTCAACATTGTAGCTGAGAGTTGGTAGCTAGTAGTTGGGAAGCAACCTCCATGAAAGAAGACGACATGAGATAAATGGGAGAATAAGGAAATCAATTACCTATCAAGTCAACATATGCTCGTTTCCAATAAAATTGAAAGAATATTTGTATTTGGATGAACATCCAGATTCTCATTGCTCTCCATCCGTTGTTTGTATAAATTTTGAACAATAATCACATTGTATAAAAACCTTGGCTCCCTAGAGCCAAGGAGGAGAAAATAATTCTGGCAATTACATTTTTTTGTAATTGTAACTTTTCAAGCGATGACAATATAATTTTGGTTTCATATTTCTAGTTGCGTATTGATTTGTTGATTGATTGTGTGATTCTGGTTCCATAGACTAGTACCTCACCTAAGGGGGTAGGGCCCCCTCCTTAGTTAGGTATTGTCTATAACAATAGTGTTAGAGTTAACATTTTACTTCTGTTCAATTTATTCTATCGTTCATTACTTTCAATTGTTGTAATTCCAGGTTCATAACCTTGCCTAAGGGGGTAGACCCCCTCCTTAGTCAGGTAATGTCTATAAAAATAGTGTTATAATTAAAATTTTACTTCTTTTTATTTTATTCTATCATTCGTTACTTTCAATTGTTGTAATTCTAGGTTCATAACTTTATTCACATGCCATAAACGTTCTCTAGTTTTTTGTCCTTCTAGAATCAAAGTATAGTTCTTGGATTTCAGAATTACCTTCCATTCCACTATAATTTTCATCTATAGAACAATGTTACGATTTATGAGTGGTGTGGTTTTCTAAAGTCTTAACTTGCAATTCAATTTTTTGTAACATCACAACCATTTTGTGCTTTCCATTGCTACAACTCATGTCTCTTTAGTTTGGATCATAACTAAATCCGGTTGTTGTGATTCATGTTGCTATAATTCAGTTGTTAGATTTATTTTTGTGTCGCGACTCCATTGCTGCAACTCACATTTCTACAACTCTGCTTGCAACTGCACTTAGTGTGTTTATTGTATGATTTTATTCAGGTTTAGTCTTTGTGACTTTGGATTGAAACCATTGGACTAATATTGAATGAAAAAACACTTAATTTTTGCGAAAACAAAAGATCTTCGTTATACTAGAGAGAAAGTCACAAATAGACCATAAACACAAGTTTCATTTTCGCAAGTGTGATTTCAATTTCTGCAAGTGTGATTTTAATTCCCGCAAGTGTAATTTCAATTTCTGCAAGTGTAATTTCAATTTTTGCAAGTGTGATTTTAATTTCCGCAAGTGTGATTTCAATTCCTGCAAGGAAGATTTCAATTTCCACAAGTGTGATTTCAATTTCCGCAAGTGTGATTTCAATTCTTGCAAGTGTGCTTCAATTTATCCAGAGAAAATTAGGCCTTAGCATAGGTTGGTGAATTAATTATATATTATGAGTCTTTGAATTATGACATTAAAGTTCTACAATGCCATAGTAAAAAAAACATTCTTCTTACATAGATTGTGCGTGACAGTTCATAAGTTCCATACAATTCCCATATTGATAATTAAATGTAAAAATATTCATTTTCTTACTAAACTAATTATGAAGTAATTGAAAGGTCTGTCATTTTTGGTGTCATTGCCGAGGAATTGTCAAAAGAAAGTAGTGTTGTTTAAATTGTGTGGATTTTTTTTTCATTTCACTATAATAGTTGCTATGATTTTCTTCCAGTAATTTGTAGGATGATTTTCTAAGTCTTTTCTATGCCCAAATATTGAGATCAGTAGGGTCAATTTATTATCTCTCCCAAAAACCCCAAAAAAGATAATAGTGCAGGTCAATCAAAAAATGGGAAGGACCATCATTAGCTGAATTACTTATCACCCACATCAAGTTCCCTTGCCAAAAAAAAACTTGAAGCATATCCTCAGGTATCATATATTGTGGAAGGATCTTTGTACACCGATATCCCATTCTCAGAGGAGAAAATCAACAAGCAATATCATTCCAAAGAGTTCTTTTTTCCTGAGGCACCTTTCGAAGAAGAGGACAATCCTCAGAAAGAAACGATACATGGAATTGTCAAAGAGGAACCCACAACTTTCAGATTCCCAATCAAATAAACTGATGAGGAGACCAAGATGAAGAACATCCCTCATTCTGCCTTTACAAAATTTCATGGGCTATTTAAAGAAGATCTTGATACCTTCCTCTTTGAGTTTGATGTACTTTTTAGAAGCTACAACTATGTGACAAATGCCCAAAAATTGAAGCTCTTTCCTGCCACACTTAAGGGCATTGTGTTACGATGCTTCATGGGCCTTGAAAAGGATATCATATTCTTGTGGGACCATATAAAAAATAAATTTTTGGACAAATACCAAGATTACTGCAAATACAAAAAAAGAAGGGAATAATTCTTCAAAATGATGCAAAATGAAGATGAGGACTTGGAAGACTACGCTGATCGATTCACTTACAACCTACAAAAGGAAAATAAAGGAGACTTGGCTCCTGAAAAGAAATGTGTATTATTTATAAGAGGAATCCAACATGATTTTATAGAACTCCTCAACCTTATGGGTGGGGGAGACATCTCTCATCTAGAATACGATATTATCTTGGAACTTTTCCATAAGTATTCTAGAGGCACATCTAAAACAAGCAAGGGGCAAAGAGATATGTTGGAAATAACAACAAAGACTATTGGAAGTAGAGTAACGAGGGTATAAATTGGGAACATGTTAGTATATTTTAAAATAGATATACTTATTTCCTTGATCTCCCAACTGGATACACTGCAAAGGAAGAAGAAGTAGGAGGAAATAGAAAGAGCATTGACTATGTTTTACTTGAAGTGTAGAAAAAAACATCCAAAGAGAGAATGTTTGTTGGATCAGATTGATGTCTATGGGATATGCAGTGAATACCATGCTACAAATAATTGTCCATCCTTGCTTGGATTAAAGGCCATCTATCAAAAAGCGACCATGGCAGCCTAAACCTCAAGGTATGATCCAAGATAAATCACAATATTTCAATTCATATTGGACTAAATCTTCAATGAAATATGCTTCTCAACCATGGGGAATGCCAAATGAACAATGGGTAGTTCCTCCTACCAATCAGTTATAGAAACAAGGTTGGAGAAATCCCACCATGGGAGGACCCCAACAACTTATGGCACAACCACCAATGCAACTTATTCCCCCACCTCATATGTAGGCATATACATCCACCCTTTCTCAACTGAAAATACCTACACAACCTATACCTAACCCAAATAACGGGAGACCATCGCAACTAGTGCAATTTGTTGGAATTGCAACCTACCGACCTACCTGACTTACTCCATCTATTTCCTAGACTGTAATGATATTCACCTTAGATATGGGAAGGCTCTAACCAAGAACCAAACTTGCATTAGCATTGAATATCTAAATGAGGAGGCCCCAAGTGGAGAATCAGGACAAAAAAAATATCAGGAACCTTCAAATATCGAAAATGCCCACCCTGTACTTCGGGACCCACCTTATCCTGAAAGGACAAATCAAGAGAAACCTTTTATCCAACCTGAGTTTGATTTCTTAGGAGAAATCAAGAATCTGTGTGTCAAAATACCATTATTTCATGCCATTAAGGACATACCTATCTATTCAAAAGCGATACAATAACTTTGTTTGCAGAATCCCAATAGGAAACAAAAGGATCCCCAAACTATTCATGTCATGGGAAAACTATTAGACCTAATGATGGGGGTAGTTCTCGTGACTAAACAATTTGACCCTTATAGTGTAGTCGTTAATGCGAAAATCAATAATACACTTATAAGTAACATGTTAATTGACTTATGGGCCACCATCAACGTTATGACACGTGAAACCTTGCAAGCCTTAAGACTTATAGGACTTAGGGGAAACCTCGTGGTACTTCAAATCAATGATAGACCCACAATGAAACCAGAAGGAATTATAGAAGATGTATTGATTTCTATGGATTCAAGGGAATATCCCACTGAATTCATGGTCCTACATCCCAAAACTTCTCTGGGTGGGTATCCTATAATCTTGGGACAACCATGGTTAGCCACTATCAATGCTTATATGAGTTTTTGGTCAGGAAACATGACTATTTCCCATGGGACATCCACTAAATAATTAACTCTCTACCCTCCTGCCAAAACCAATATAGACCTATAAACACCACTTTGGGTTGATGGAGAAGAAAGTGACAAAGAAGGGGAAGCCCATCAGATCCTATCCAAAGATAATACCTAGTCATAAGAGATAAAATAGAGGATGACGAAATCAAAGATTTTATAGCCTCCTCATCTTCCTCACAAAACACACATCTTCTTGAGTGTATTATGAAACCGGAAACTCAATTTTCCTTAGATTCCACAAGCATCTCACCCAGTGAACCCGAACCTATACAAGAAAAAGACTAAGGATACCTTATAGAAACCATAGAAATTATCCCAGGGAAAACCTTGAAAATCAACCAAGGTCTAACTGAACAATGAAAAGAGCGACTTGTTCAAGTGTTGCAGAAGCACAGTGATGCCTTCGCCTGGGATTAATCCAACATGAAGGGGATCCACCCTTACCTGTGTACACATCATATGTATATCAAGGAAGGAGTCAAACTCATTCATCAACCTCAATGTCGGATGAACCCGACAATGAAAGACATAGTCAAAGAAGAGCTAAATATATTGCTTACATATAACTTCATCTATCCCATTTATGATATCCAGTGGGTCTCCCCTCTTTTCATGGTACCAAAGAAAAATGGTAAATGGAGGATTTGTGTATATTATCAAGAATTGAATAAAGAAACACATAAAGATCACTTCCCATTACCATTTATTGACCAGGTCCTAGGCACACTCGTAGGAAAGAAGTATTTATGTTTCCTCGATGTTTTCAATGGATACAACTAGATCCAAATTCCCCTTGAAGACCAAGAGAAAACAACGCTCACCTTCCCTTGGGGGTAATTCACCTATCGTGTTCTACCATTCGAGTTATTGAACACCCCTGCCAACTTTCAGTGAGTCTTTATAGGCATATTCTCTAATCTCATTCATGATTGCATGGAGATATATATGGATGATTTTACAACATATGAGGATGAATTTGATGAAGCATTATCCAATCTGGAAAAGACATTAATTAGCTTCAAGGAGTGAAATGTTTCCCTTAGTAATGAAAAGTGTTTCATGATGGAAATTGATGGCATTATACTGGGATATCATATCTCAAAAAAAGGTATTCAAGTTGACCCATAGAAAGTAAAGGTAATTTTCAATTTTCCAACTCCAACTTCCTAGAAGTAGGTACAAATATTTATAGGTATGTTGGTTATTACCGTAGATTCATTAAAAACTTTTCACATAGTTCTCATCCATTATTTTCCTTACTTAGCAAAGATATTTAATTTGTATGGACATAGACATGCCAACATGCGTTTGATAAATTAAAAGTCAAAGTATCTGAAGCTCCTGTACTAAGAGGGCCTGATTGGACCCTCCTATTCCACATTTCCACAGATGCATCCAACATAGCTATCGAAGAAGTCCTTGGACAAATCGAAGGAAAAGACCCATATGCAATCTACTATGTTAGTAATAATCTCTCACTCGTTGAACTGAACTACATGGTAACTGAGAAAGAGTTTCTTATTGTTATTCATTCAATAAACAAGTTTAAACACTACATCACTAGATATTTTGTAATCTTTCATACTGATCATGTTGCTATTAAATATTTAATGAACAAACCAATCATAAATGGCAGGGTCAGTAGATGGTTTCTTTTATTGCAAGAATTTTACATTTTACCATTTTAGATAAACCAGTAAAATATAATGTAGTGGTTGGCTTTCTTTCTAGAATAAAATCTAATGAGAATGAACCTCTAGTAGAATACAGTTTTCCAGATGAACATCTCTTTGCAGTATCTACTGACTCACCTTGGTTTGTATATATTGATAACTTTTTGGTTGTAGGTAAACTTCCACATCATCTGACCCCCAAAGAAAAACAAAGCATAGTCAAGAAAAGTGAATGATTCTCATGGATTGATTATTTCCTTTTCTACACTAGGATCAATTTGATTATTAGAAGGTGTGTACAAGATGACAGAATCCACGAAATACTAAAATCCTGTCATGACGGGTCATGTGGGAGTCACTTTGGAGATAAAAGGATTGGATACATGATACTTCACTAGGGGTATTATTGGCCCACACATTCAAGATATGCTAAAGAATATGTGAAGAGGTGAGACAACTGTCAACACATGGATAGACCTATACAAACATATGAAATTCCACTACAACCACATGTGGTGTTAAAATCTTTTGAAAAATGGGCCACTAATTTTGTGGGACCAATAAATTCCTCTTCTCGTCGACACTCCTACATCCTCGTTTGTATAGTCTATGTCACAAAATGGATGGACGCAAAGGCACTTCTGGAAACAACCAAACAAGCAATAGTAGAATTTCCCCATGAGGAAATTTTTGTAAGGTTCGGGATACCATGAGAGATAGTGACAGATGGAGGAACTCAATTCACATCACGACTTGTCAGAGATTTGATGAGAAACTAAAAAATAAGGCATTTTGTAAAACACCATATCATCCACAGGTAAACAGACAGGTAGAGGGGACTAACAATATACTTGAGGCCATCATTACAATAACCATCAGATTTAACCTCAAGGATTGGGATGACAGACTCCTCGAAGCCTTATGGGCCTATAGAACCACCTAGAGGACTACCATAGGTTGCACACCTTATGAGTTAGTATATGGAAAGCGAGTACTACTACCCATTGAAATAGAGATCCAAAAACTAAGGAAAGTAATACAACTTGGGTTGGAACTACCAGAGGATCAGAAGCAAAGATTGCTCCAAATCAATGAGTTGGATGAACTATGGTAGGATGCCTTACATTAATCCATATTCAAACAACATCAAAGGGAAAAATGACATGATAATTTTATCAAGAAAAATAATTTTAAGGATGGAGATTGGGCATTATTATTCGACTCCAGATTCAAATATTTCATAGGAAAATATTTCACCAGATGACTTGAGCCATATGAGATTGACACAGTCTATTATAGTGGGGCCATTAAACTCCAAACCATAGATGAAGACAAGATTCCTATAATGACCAATGCACAAAAACTTCGCTTGTATCAGTGACCCTTATCAAAGGAATCGTTTTTGAAGGGCCCGACAATGACCTAGAGTTCATTCCTATTGGATAGTTTATATTCCATAAAAAAAAAAGGTGCGAAAACCAGCCTAGCTGGTGCATCACAAAAAAAATAGTTAAGAAGGGCACTTCATGGCTTCGTGATGGTTATGTTAGGATCCTTCTTAATAAATTTTAATAAAAATGTGTTCTAATAAAAAAATTTCAGGTTCTGCGGGGGAAGAATAACGTTGTTGCAGATTCAACTGATGTGACTCTCTTTGTTGCAACTCCCTTTGCCTCAGATATTTTTCATTTCCACAACACCTATTGTTGCAACTGGACTGGTTTCTATTACAATTCTCAGTGCTGCAACTCACATGGCTGCATTTTCCCTTGAGGTATCATGAAAATATTTCCAAGTGTTAATACTCTTATTGGGAATTTTATTGTGCCACTTCCTTGCATTTACCACTAGACAAGAATAAAAAATATTCATGAAAACATCCTCATCGTCATTATTGTTATGAGGAAAATCTCTCTATGGAATGGGGTAAACCACAACAGATGGAATGACATGCATGAATAAAATTTAATCCCAAGTATGATATATAAATGAAATGATAACAAGATAAGGTAAAGAGCATACCTCATCTGAACGTTCGATGAAGACCATCGTTGAGAACACAACTCAAATATGTATACCTACATCTTGTCCTCAACAACCAAGATACACAAGCATATGGTGATAATATATAATGTTAGCGTATATATTAGCATAATCCATTAAAATACATGACAAATACACCCATGGAATAATAATTCAAATATTTGCAAGATATCAATTGGATGATAAAATAGTATTTCTATTAAAATAATCAACAGAAGTATATAGGTGGCAAACCTCTGTAATGACACATATTGGAACCGATAAACTAAGTCCCTCCAGTTGGGCCTCTACAACTTCAATCCTCCACCAAAGGCAAGCTCATATAAAGGAGATAATGAGGTTCTCCATCACAAATAAGGAAGATTTTGGGGGATGAATATTGAGTTAAAACTTTCAAGGATAAAGGGATGCAGACTCAATGTGAAGTGAAATTTCTCCAGAGTATCTTTGCTCTCAAAAGTTGAATTCTCTCCTCTTCCAAGGCTTGTATATGGCTTAATTTATAGCCTTCAAATGGAACTGAAGGGGCAAGTCGGAGCATTTCCATTAAATGGAAGGTCAAGGATTATGGATCTTGTGACATGGCATGGAAACTCGACATAATTTTTTATTTTGAGCACCAAATCTGATGTGGGCGAGATGTAGTGGAGAAACCTGCGTATACACTTGTTGTCTAACTAGTAGGGTGTGTATATGTGGGAAAATGTGTTTTTTTATCTCTGGAAGGTACAAAAGGGGGCTTCAAGTATGCATAAGGAAATGGAAAGGCCATCCAAGCAAGTTGCATGGGATGAGGAAAAATTTTCTATAACAATTATTAAGAAGATGAAGTTCAAAATATGAATAGAAAGCATCCACATGCTCTTTAGTGATGATGTCATTGTTAAAAGGAAATCTAGGAAACCATTTATCGAACTTCCCAACCATATCATGAGGGTACCCCAATATTCTATACATGTCTAAAGGCTTGAAATAATTGTAAACCCAYGKTTGTAAAGCCATTGGAGATAAAGGAAKTCTTTGACAAAACAAGGAATTTACTACAAGAGAGTTAGAGRAGGTATCCTTCTATAGAYCTTGGTAGGATTATAAAATATCCTATTAGCTCTAGGATTAGTGATTTCAACACTTGGATTCTCTTGACATGGAGTCAYCGGATAATAACACTAGAAAAATATTTGATGTAGGATCATAAAAATTTGGTCGAAGCACAAGCTTTGGATTTCCAAAGAGAATAAATCAATTCTCCACATCTTTCATGTCAAACTTTCATCACAATATCGAGAACCTTTGTGCAGAACCTTTCACAAGGGATTAGACAAGTGTAACATGGAAGTGTTACCACTGTCCCCTTAGAGATCACTTCCCTCATTCTAGTGAAGGATAAAATTTAACACAAGGGAGGCTTCCCTAGTAACCTCAAGGAATCCTATAAAAAGATGTGATCAAGTATACTGCCTCCTATATTAGTTACCAAAACACACCACTATTAGATCAAGGATTTCAACATAATCTTAAGGTGGTTCAAAGAAGCAATTTATAAGATAGGTCAATTAATGATATCTAGAAAGTTAAGATAGGTCAAGAAGGTACCCCAAACACTACAAATAAAATAAAATTAYATGGATTTTGMAAAAAWTGTATAAGAKATKATGATCCTCAACAATATATCAAGTGAAAACCTTAKAAATAAATCATCCCYTTAAATAAGTTAAAGATTAATAAAACTAGGGATGAAAATACAAGTTAAACTAGTGTTTACTGAACAATYATTCTCTGAAATKATAAGAGAACATAATATCCCRAACTATGCAAGACATCAAGCCCTRGAGRGAAGAAAATTAAATCATAAAATAAATAAATGAGGACAAGATATATCTTTAAGGGATAATTTCTAATAAAACCYTAGACGTCTAGCTCAATTATGGCTAAAAGTTGACGAATAATTTCTACAAAGCCTAATCTAACCCTAGAACAATAAAAAAGAGGTAAATTTAGATTTAAAGACTTACTAAAGGGAGTTAATACTAGTGCATTTTATTATTTTAGGACTTATGGGGTAAAACTATGAACTATCTTAAAGTCAAAGGTGAAACATGGATTTTGTGTGAAACCCTAAGGTAGTCCACTACAAGCCTTAGAAGGTTATCATGTAGAAAGACAACTAGGGTAGTCCACTACAGACCCTAGAAAATCATCTTATGTCCTTTAACAAGATTTAAAGACAATGTGAAGTGAAAATTATCCACTAGAAACATTCCTTGTGATTGCAAGATAGGATATATTCAAGAAAATGAAAGGAAAAAATGCTCTATCACCACTTTGATAAGCACATTCACACTTCATACATTAATAAATAAATCCAGAAATAATTATAAATAATGATTACTAGGTAAATTAATGTATATCCATGAAACCCTAACCATGAATCATCCATCAAACTTGAGAAAGCGTCCATACGTTCTCTCTCCAAGAAGGTGCATAAGTCATTCATCCATAGAAAAAGAGAAAATATAGAAGTAGACAAGTAGTAGTAATCCTCCACAAGTAGCAATGATTTACAAATTAGGGATCACTTCCTCTGTTTATATGAGGAAACCAAGCACTTCACCCTCAATGAGCTAATATCCACTAAAATCCCCTAAAACATAACAAATCCATGATACATGGTGGATAGGTCTAATTCCAACCCAAAAAAATGACTATAAGACAAAGATGCAATGCTAAAACATGAAAACGTCCTCCATAAATGAAACATGTGTGAGTGTAGATGGCTTGCGAAGGGTGATGTCATCTATAAATGCAATGCAAATGATCCAAATGTCACGTCTCTCTTGAAAAGGTACAATGTATCATCAAAGGTCATGTCTATCCCCAAAAGGTGCAATATATCATCAAAAGTCATGTCTCCTCATAAAGAAGGTCACATATCCTCATCAAGAAGGTGCTAAATCATCATCAAATTTTCTAGGTTAGCTCAAGCAAGTGTCACATCATCCTCAATCACAATGTCCCATCCAAGTTACACATCAATCTCATAGGTGCAATGTCCATGATCCAGGAGGTGATGGAGGGTGTCAAGAGGCATTCCAAGTCACAATATGGTCTAACTCTCATAATCAAGGTTCCAACGTCCTCCAAGTGGTGTCTAATGTCTCCCATAAAGTGTGGGAGAAGCATCATCGATGTCCTCCAAAGGACCATGTCTAAGTGTGAATCATCATCAAGCACATGATCAAAGAATCAAATGAGACCAACTATCATGGATACAAGAGTAATTATAACATAAAAAGTGAGTTACATTTTAATGTAAAATCCATGTAAGTATATCACATTAGGTATCTTCTTCAAACTTCAAAATAGCTTATGACTTTGTGCAATTTTCCAATTTTAAGTATGGGAGGACCATCATAGAAACCTATTAGGTGTGCCAGTACCCAAGTAGATGATTATTTCCCAAGAAACCTAATCAAATGTGAGTTAATGGTATGAAATGGGGTTTACTTCATGATCATGGTGTCATTGACATGCTAGACCATGTTTGGTGTTCATATCCATGAGTGCGTTTGTAGAGGGAGTGCTTCCTGCTTTGAGTTACCCTTTGCTCGTCACTATTTCTTTCCACCCCTTATCTTTCCTTTTGATATTAATTTATTTTCTTTGAAATCCCCTTATTTAAGTTTATGCATTTATTTAATTAGGGGTCGGGATAATTTAATTAAGTCCTTTCTTTGGATATGCAATCATTACATTAGGACAGTTTGGGGTGATGGCCTCATAGAAAGTGGGTACATATCAAGATTTACTTGGATTTTTATTTATCATTCATATCCCTTTATTTTTATTTTGAATTTTGAATTTATAACAATATATTTCCATTATTTTCACAGTTTCATCAACCTCAGGCATTCAATCCCCTTATTCTCATAGGAGAATGAAGTACATACCTTTTTGGGATATATGTAACAACCAATTACCAAAGATAGGACAACGAAAAAAAAATATGGAAAGTGTTAAGTATGGAAGAGTATAAGTATGTTACCCATATCAAGGCCTACCGATAGTATCCCTTTTCCCCAATAGTGACAACGCTTGACTAGAGTACATATAATGGCCACCAAGGAGAAACAAGGAAAAGAGCATAAATTCCAAGCATCATAATTCATTATCTAACTTCAACCCATAATCCTTACCTAATTGTCAAATAAATTAAATACAAAATATTTATATGAAACAATGGCTAATGTACCTCATGTGTGTCATACCACCATCATTGGATGAGTATGATGATCAAGTGAATGGGTTGACCAATAATAAGTAAGAGGCATCTGAGAGGATGTTATCTATGGAAAATGTTAGTCATCATATCTGAGATCATTATCTACAATGTAGATAATGAAGAATGATATGTTCTAGTTACCCTTAGGTGAGAGGGGGTAATTATCCTCAAATACAAATACAACTGTGAAAATTTATCAACCCTATGGGTTAAAACATCCTATAAACCAGCAATATAATATTAATATAACATATATGCTATATTATATAGCATATATAATATTAGTTGAAATATGCCAAGATAAAATGTTAAAAGTTCATGTTTCTCAATACAATTATACATAATCCATGGAGGTCCTTGTGCACATTTTGAAATTTATCACGTTCTTGCTCCTAAAAGTTTTTCACTTCAAGAAATATAACTTGCCAATTCATGCTAATAATTTTAATAACTTAGCTAATGTCAAGAGGAAAATTACAACTCATTTTCCAATACAAAAGAGTCTATTAAAGAAACATTAACAATGATTACAAAAAGAAAGAACAAGATTGTCCAACAAATATTAAACCTTACCTTTTTTTTATCAATATATAACATTTTGAATAACAACTAACTATCCAATTTACCATTAGATTGCAATAGTTTTTACTGCCATGAGAGGGAGGTGGAGGCAATAACATAATATAATAAAATAAAAGCATTCCTTACTTGGCATAGTGTTGTAGTGCTTTAAAGCATTTATAGGCCTCTCAACCCTATTTCAATAAATATATAAGGAAACATGGCCCAATATGATGGTGATAAGTGTAAAGGTCTAATTGGAACTTTAGGTATACGAAAATCTTAAATCTAGGTGACACATAGTAGTCACTCAGCTAGTACCATGTTAACAGTGACATCAACAAGCCACATCACTCTGGGATTACAACCTCCGGGGATATCCAAATTCTCCTACCAGCAAACATACCCGAAGCACCGAAGGCCGAAGTCACAAAATAACATTGGTCATTGATTTAAGATTATTAGGAATCATTCTCGTTGGATTAAGTCAATGGAATAATATTATGTCGTGATCATTGGATTAGTCAATGTGATCAAATAAGTATGAGGAGATCTAGTCATCGAAAAGAAAGGTAAGATCAATGGTTGATCAGAACTCCGCCACTTTGGCTATAATTGGAACTAAGTAAAGGCATGAATATCTGAGAGTCATGTTCTTCTGGGACTTATCTTGACTACTGGATGAAAAAGTGGAAAGATAGGATAAACATGGCCAAAGTTAGGAAGTCTCGAAGAAAAGGACATTCATCCACTTATTGGATGATTAAAACCTATCCATTCATCTATATCATGAAAGAGCTATATGAGTGAGAAAATCCAGTCGTAAACCAAAAGATAAGATCTACGGTGATGAACATATTTGGCACTTCGATGAAATATTGAAGAATTTAATAAAAGAAAAAAACTCTCGAAGCTGCGAAGTACCGGAGGAAACGACAGTCGTCCATCTCATGATTGAATCCCAACCATTGGATAAGGATAAGAAAATTGTGAGAAATGAGTCCTTTAAAAAGAATGATTGGACCATTGATCTGAAACTGTGATCAACAATGATGATTAAAATCTATGAATTGAATTTTCTCTAGTTATAACACTCTAGAAGATAGCACTTTGGCGATAACAAGAATTTGGTGAAAAGAACAAAAATTTTGGAGTGCCAAAGCCTAGAGAACACGGTCCCAACATTGGACATATGGGGGCTAAAAGAAAAAAAAACGGGGAATAATTTTGAAGTATGAAAGACCTGGTTTCAGCAACAATCATATAGTAAGGTAAGGCGATTAAAGAGGAATCACAAATGGAGAATAAACCCAAGGTTATGAGCCCACGGTCATTTGAACATTGGGTTGAAGGGAGCGCCTCATACAAAATTCATTTATGTAAAAATCTTAAGGTCTATAGAGTAATTCGATAGAGATTAACACCATAAAAATACAGAGAGTTGGTAAAAGCTCAAATATGATCTGTTGGAGAACTGGGGGATGTAATAGAAGCA
>JASDQU010739740.1:78088-89450 GCA_032191745.1 Picea mariana | reverse complement strand
TTCTGTGGGCGTTTCTCCTAGCTCTCCTTTTATTTTCCCAATAGCCTGCCTGCTCCTCTGTACCAGTTCTTTTTGCCCGAATATGATTTGCACCATAGGCCATATTTCATTTATGGATTTGGAGATATCCATCCAAATATTTTCCTTGGCCTCAGCAAGTGTCTTGCCCGCCACTATTTGTTTTTGAAGCTGCTGCAATTCCTGTTTGAGCTTGTCTGATGTTTGCTTCTCCATGGAGTAGCTTGTTTGGTAAGAAGACTTGAGCTCCTGAAGATCCTCAACCTCCTTTTTTAGTCTGCTAATTTCTATCTCTTGCAAGTTCATTTCCTCCATGGATTTTGCTAATTCCACTGTCTTTTCCAGAGCTGTCAGTGGAGTTGCTAAGGGAATGTTGGTTGTGGGGGTTTCCGTTATAGATGCTGTGCTTACCCCTGTGAGTGGAGCTGCGCTCAATGGAATGACTTCCATAGGCATTGACTCCTTCACTAACCTTTCTAGTTCTGCTTCCATCTCTTTCAATTGTGCATTCTGCTCCATGATCAACTTGAGCATCTCGTCCTTCTCACCTTCTATCTCAGCTATCTCCTTTGCCTGTGCATCTTCCGTTGGAGGCAGTTTCAGTTGTTTCCTCAGAGATGCTATATCAACATTTTTCTTTTTGAGCATCTCTTCGATTGCTTTCACATTCGAGGGGTCATACCCGATCTTGAGGACTAATTTTTCCAATGTTTTAATTATGTTGTCCTTTGCAAAGGATGATATCTTTTCAAACTTTAACTGTGTCTGAACGTTGCTCAGAGAGACCTGTAGTTTAGCAGTCGAAGTAGAAGCATTTGCCAAAGTGGAGAAAACCATTTCTCCAGTTTGCCTGTGCAGATCCATTTGATCGGCCGGGTGCATATCTCTAGTGTGGAACTCGAACGTTTCCCTTTTGTAATCAGTGATTGCCTTTGGGTCGGGCACCTGTGCCTGCAGAAAAGCCATGTGCATTCTACCCTTCTCTGTATCAAACACAGACAACAATCTGTGTTGTGTCGTGGATGTTTTTTTCCAAAACTGAGCATAAGTGTTGCTGGTCAACGTCTGATTCCTCTTCTTGATCAGGTCATATTGCTCAAAAATGTTCAATTTGATGCCTCCTTGTTTTGGCTGGTTGATTACTGAAGTATCCATCTGTTTCTTGGGTGAATAAGTAGATGTGATCTGCTAGATGTTATCGATAAGTGGTGACTGATCATCTTTCATAGCCGTAGTGGATTGGTTTTCCTTTTCACTAGTCGTGTCAGTTGTATGACTGGATTTTAGCCTTTTGGTGTGTAATCGGAAATCTTCGATTGAGACTTTGGTGACAGAAGGTGAAGTATCCTTCCTGGGCCTTTTCTCCTTTGGAACTTGTGGCGTGTTTATTTGTGAGATAATAATAGGAGGAGACTGTTGTTCTGTCTCTTCCAGAGTGTTCACCTCCCACTCCGTTTGATTTGCGAACTTTTCTATTTCGGGCTTGGGTGAATGAACATATGGAATGTTTTTATTCTTAACCCTCATCTTCGAAATGATTCCGCACGGATCATAGTGCCACAGGAAACTAGCGTCGAACTTCATTTCCTTCAAAAGCCTGTCTGCCTCTTCCCCGCCGCCTCGGCTATTGCAGATAAAAGACCCTATTTGCCCTTTAATTTTGAGCTGTTGTTTCTTCTTCAGAGAAAGAGAACCTATTTTCTTGAAAGAAGGTGAACATGTAACCCAGAATGGAGGAATACCGGAACATGCCCTCTGTGGCGAATTTTGAAAACTGCTCGTGAATATTCTCCGCTAGGAAAGTGCTGTAGTCGAACTGAGTGGCAGGTTTTTCCTCAGCAGAGAAAATGGACAGAAAACCCAATATAGGTTCATCCACCCATTCGTCTGAAAAATAACCAAGCAGACAACAAAGTGATGAAATGACTTGGTTGCCCTTTTCTGAGAATAGGGAGGAAGGATACAG
Organism: Picea mariana; assembly: GCA_032191745.1. Classification (NCBI taxonomy): domain Eukaryota; kingdom Viridiplantae; phylum Streptophyta; class Pinopsida; order Pinales; family Pinaceae; genus Picea; species Picea mariana. The sequence continues at coordinate 87,466 of JASDQU010739740.1, read as the reverse complement.
GGGATTTGACTTGGGGAACCAAGCATCCTGTGGGAGGAAAAATTCAAAGATCTGAGCTCTTTGAGGAAAAGATAGTTTCTGGTATAATTTTGTTATGATTTCAAGATTGAAAGGGGAGGCAGATTCAGTTTTGGGTATCTACATCATTTGATCAATGGCCTCTGGTGTGATGAAGAACAGAGTTTCTCCCGATGACGAGACGATGGCTCTCTGGTCGGGGAGGTAATGAGCCTGGCATTTGAGGGAAAATTCAGGGAAATGATGGACCTGGGGGAAAGGATATAGAGGAAGATTGGATTCCCAAAGCCCAATTTCATCGCTCTGATCTAAGAAAGTGTCTTTGAGCCATGACTGCAAATCTGCGAAGTCAAATTCGCACCTTGTATATGAGATTAGATGATCTTTGTCAGCCAATGGGATCCTGTCGAGGTCGACAGGAGGTGGGAGGAAAGGATTTTCCCCGGCTTCTGCTTTCTTGGATTTTGGTGCGATCACCATGAAAAGTACCTGCAATTCAAACAAAAACATTAGTGGTAATAGCTGTGGTTGGGCTGCTGACTGAATCGGAGAGGAGGCAAGGAAAACTTTCTGGTGTGAGGATAAGATGAGCAATGGGCGAATGAAGGAGCAGGGCTAGTTTTGAGTGAACAGATACCTGTTGGGCGCAGGGGACAGATCAACAGGCTTAATGGATAAGTTAACCTGTAATAAATGGCCAACGGGTCATTTGGAGAGTGAGATGGCAGGTGAAAAACGGGTGACGAGTACAACTGGGTGACGTGGTGGGTGTTGATTGGAGACCAACAATGGTGAGGGGACTTGTGACAGGTGAAACAGGGGGGATGGACTGACAGAGTTATGAGACGGGACTTGTATGGGAAAATAATGGAAAGTGATGCCACGATACGGTGGTGGTATGTCAGAAAAGTGGTAAATAGTAAGTGGTAAAATGGTTTGCGGTAAGTGGTGGGAGTCTGGTGCAATAGATTCCTGCCACGTTAGAGTAGGGGGCCTGCCAGAAAACCATTCCGGACCCCCCCCCCACCCACCGTTAAAGGCAGAACGGTCGAGGGGGTTCGAAAAATCTTGTTGGCCGTAGATCTAAGCGTTGGTGTCTCAGTCGTTCACCTGTGCGCTCTCTTTAATCTGCCAACGCAAAATCATATCTGCAGTGGAGACTTAGGCTTGCGCCTTTTTGTGGGTTTGCTCAACTTTCCCTACTTTTGTCACCATCGGGGTTAGGCAACATAGTCTCAAACATCAAAGATATGAATCAACATCGATCATCATGCATGTTTTATTGAAATCAAGTCAACTAACCTATGCTCTAACCTAAGTTCTAACCTACTTCCCTATGACATTTAGCCCAGATTAAATTGTTGGACTAATAAATTACTCTACCTTAGGGTTATTTGACCAAGATTAGGCAGTTTGGTCAAATTTATTCACTAGCTAACCTATCTACTTTGCTAAGATTAAACAGTTTAGCCAAGCTTATTCATTAATCCTATCAACATCAATTTGAAAGGACTTAGCCATGCTTAGACTGTATGGATCAAGTCATTGTTATTGCATGGGGCTTTATTTAATTTCTTTTATGCCCTCTTTTATTCTTTTCTCATTTTCTTTTCTTTCTTTTTCTTTTTCTTCTCTTTCTCTTTCTTTTTCTTTTTCTTCTCTTTCTCTTTCTCTTTCTTTTTCTTTTCTTTTCTTTCTTTTTTAGAATGAGGTAATCTCTGCAAGTCAAAAACACTAAAGGGACAAAAATACAATCAACAGTTGATCCTATAAATTATAGGGTTATAACACAACGGAAGCAGAATACATTGCTGCATGTTCTGCCAGCTGCGAAGCTATATGGCTTCGAAAGTTGCTAACCTGTCTATTTGACCTAGAGATGGAAGCAACCATGATCCTATGTGACAACCAGAGCTGCATAAAGATGACAAAGAATCCTGTATTCCACGACAGGTCGAAGCACATAGAGATTCGATATCATTACATCTGTGATGTGGTGCAGAGAGGAGCCTTAAAGCTCCAGTACATTAGCACGGATGAATAGGTTGCTGATGTGTTGACCAAGCCTCTATCTCGTGTAAAGTTTGAGCATTTTCGAGATAAGCTTGGTATAGTCCGAAAGGACCTTCCTCGAAAGGGGGAGTAGTTGCTGTGATGAGACATCTCTTTCTTCCAGCCTCATTGCCGTGACGTAAAGCAAAATGATGTGATGAGACAAGAACTGTGCTTCCCGCTTGACAGCTGTGACGTAAAGCCAGTCTAGTATCCTGCTTCCAGCTTGATTGCTGTGACAGAAAGTAGGGCGAGTATCTTGCTTCCAGCTTTGTTGTTGTGACGTAAAGTAAGATGATGAGATGAGACTAGTACTGTGCTTCCAACTTGACAGCTGTGACGTAAATCCAGTCTAGTATCTTGCTTCCAGCTTAAGTGCTGTGACGTAAAGCAAGACGATGTGATGAGACTAGTACTGTTTTTTTGGCTTGATAGTTGTNCTTGACAGCTGTGACGTAAAGCCAGTCTAGTATCCTGCTTCCAGCTTGATTGCTGTGACAGAAAGTAGGGCGAGTATCTTGCTTCCAGCTTTGTTGTTGTGACGTAAAGTAAGATGATGAGATGAGACTAGTACTGTGCTTCCAACTTGACAGTTGTGACGTAAATCCAGTCTAGTATCTTGCTTCCAGCTTAAGTGCTGTGACGTAAAGCAAGACGATGTGATGAGACTAGTACTGTTTTTTTGGCTTGATAGTTGTGACGTAAAGCCAGTCTAGTATCTTGCTTCTAGCTTAAGTGCTGTGACGTAAAGCAAGACGATGTGATGAGACTAGTACTGTGATTCTGGCTTGACAACTGTGACGTAAAGCCAGTCTAGTATCTTGATTCCAGCGTAACTGCTGTGACGTAAAGCAAGACGTTGAGATGAGACTAGTACTGTGCTTCCAGCTTGAGAAGCTGTGACGTAAAGCCAATCTAGTATCTTGCTTCCAGCTTGATTGCTGTGACGTAAAGCAAGATGAGTACTGAGCTTCCATCTTGACCGCTGTGACGTAAAGCTAGTCCTGCATTATGATGAGCCAGCCTCGTGCTGTGATGATGATGATGTATTAGTTTTATACTAATACATATTGATGCAGATGATGATTTCATTCCTCTGAGAATGACAATGCTGCCGATGAAGAAAACTTTCGATGATTTAGAGATACGTCAGTTCGTGTTCCAAGATGATATTGATGATGCTGTCCTCTCATTCACTTGATGCTGTTGATGATGTTGACCTCTCTCTCGCATGATGTTGTTGAAGAATACCCTTCTTGTTAAGGGGGAGTGTTAAAATAATGCAACTGCAAAGTGTATTCTTATTATTATTTGATATATTATTCATTGGATCAATCCCCATTGTGGATTGATCATGTCGGCTATTGTATAAGGACCAAATCCCCTTTTGTGGATTGGTCACAATGTAATTGTAAAAGGCAAAAGAAGAAGTCGACCCCAGAATATATCAAGAGGCCCCGAAATATAATAGAGGTGGTTATAACCACCCAGTTTGAGAAGTCGGCCCTGCCAGTGAAGAGACACTTCACACGTGCCAGATTTGTATAAATAAGGAGGCTAGTGCCTCAGTTAGACACACCTCACTTGCTCATTGAGAGACAAGTTTCGAAACTGCAGTTGGAGAAAAAGGAGAGAGAGTGGCACATCTTTTGGGAGAGGATCTTCTGCATTAGTTTAAGTTATCTCTTGGCATTGTATTGGCTATCTATAATAACGAAGTTTTGCTGGGTTTTCTTCCCCTAGAGGGTTTCCCAGGATAAATGTTATGTCTCTTGTGATTGCGTATTTCTCAGTGATCTTGTCTTATGTTGCTGTTATCTATTGAAATGCAAAGAACTATAATAATGGCTTAAACATTAACAATTTAGACACACACTCACTTGTTCGTCAAGAAGCAAGTTCGGAGCTGCAGTTGGAGAAGGAAGAAGAGAGAGAGAGGCGCATTCTTGGGAGAGGACTTTTTGTAATTGTTTGAGTTATCTCTTGGCATTGTATTGGCTATCTATATTAAGGAAGTTTTGTTGGGTTTTCTCCCCCATGAGGGTTTCCAAGGATAAATGATGTGTCTCTTGTGATTGTGTATTTCTTAGTGATCCTATTTATGCTATTGTTATCTAGTGAAATGAAAAGAACTCTAATAATTGCTTAAACCTTAACATGGTATCAAAGCTAAGCTGAAGAGAGCATCTTTCACAAGAGAAAGTGAAAGACGACACTATTGTTGTACATGCAAATTACGGCCTTTTATTGATGAAGTATTTCAGCCCCAAAACCATCTAGAAAAGTGTGCCCTTCATCAAGGATCACTTTGACATCCTCAACGCAACTTTTCAGTGACTAGATCTCTTGGAAAGTGAAACCCTAGTTTTCACAAAGCACCAGAAAACCAGAGTGCCAGAAGTACCAGAAAACCAGAAGCACTAGTCCAGAAATCTGCAAATCAAGTTTGGAGGGGTAAAAGTTGGATTTTCTAAAATCCAAACACACCTGGCTACTCGCCTCAGCCAAGCGCACCTCCTGGTAAGTTTAGAATTTAATTTTGAGCAGTTTCATTTTTGGACATTTTCCTAGCTCCAGGTAAAAGATGTCTGCAAGCACTAAGCTTGTTGACAAGGTGGAAGGTCTGGAAAAATTACGTGCCTGGAAGTATAGGATTGGTCTCATTCTTGAAGAGAATGACCTAGCAAGATTCGTCAAAGAAGAAGTGTCGAAATCCGATGATGTTGAAGATAAAATAAGGCACCAAAAGGACACGATCAGGGCCAAAAGAATCATTGCAGATTCAATCAAAGAAGACTCCGAAAGAAATGTTTGATGCCCTAAACAGACTATACGAAGGAAAGAACATAAACCAGAAGATGAATCTAAGAACTCAGCTAAAGAATACAAGGATGCACAGAGGAGAATCAATCCAAGAATATTTCTCCAGAATATCCCAATTCAAAGAACAACTAGAAGCGATCGGAGATACTATAGACGAAGACGATCTTATAATGACGACCCTTAATGGTCTCTAGAGACCTTGGGATGCATTCATCCAAACCATTTGTGCAAGAAAGGAGAAACTAAAATTTGACAGTCTTTGGGAAGAATGCATTCAAGAAGAATCAAGAGTAGCTAACTGAGAGGCTTTACTATCAAGAGATGAAGATCAAGCCCTAGCCACTCACACTAAAGGAGGAAGAAAGAAGTCTTATTTCCAGAAAGAAACTCATAAAGAGTCTCACCCCCAAAACAAATCCAGTCATAAAGAATCCCAACCAAAGAGATTCCAAAAGAAAGGACAAAGAAAGGAAAGAGATTACTCATTTGTCCAATGCTACCATTGTGACAAGATGGGACGCACTGCGAGATATTGTCCAGCTAGACGAGAAGAATACAAGAGGAAAAATAAGAGGCACCATGCCCATGCAGTTGAAGATAAAGAGCCACCCGCAAATATGTTAAGAGAACAAATTAAAGACTATGTCTTAATCTCGTCCCTCTTAGGATCGGTAACACCTGGAGAGGACACTTGGCTCATTGATAGTGGTGCTTCCCAGCACATGACAGGTCTAAGAGATATTCTCTCTTGCATTTTAGAAAAGAAGTTTTCTCAGAAAGTTACACTTGGAGATGATTATCAATACCCTATCAAGGGAGTGGGAGAATCAAACTACAAGCTTAACTCAGGGAATTCAATGAAGATAAAGGACATACTCTATGTACCAGGTTTGACAAAGAACCTACTCTCCATATCAGCATTAGAAAAGAAAGGCTTCAGAGTTGCCTTTATAGATGGAGAAGTTCTTAAGTGGGCTAAAGGACAAATCATGAAAGAAGCAATCGTCATTGGAAAAGAAGAAGGTGGCTTGTATAAGCTAAAGGGTCACTCAGAAGCAGCCATGACAGCACGTGAAATTTTGTAGAATTCCGTCAAGTCTAGCTAGGTTTTTTTTTAAGTTGGGAATTAATTAATTAACTAATTTTGGGTATTGAATGTAAAACTTAGGTCCCAGGATTTTTGATAGGGGTATTTGTACTCAAAAGAAAGCTAATGAGACCCCCTACACCCATGGACCAAGTTTCAACTCTGTTGGACAAGTTTTGCTAGGTTGTTTGTCCACTAAGGAGTTTTTTTTCGAGAAACGGTGATTTTAATTACCAAACCGAGGAGATGGGAAAATGTCAATTTTGTAATAATGGTCCAAATCAAGTGAAGTGGCATTAATGAGGAGAGGGACCCACCCAACCTATTCCTAACCTTTACCTACCCTTCAAACCCATTTAATTTATTTCCCACCTTTTAATTAATTCCCCTTATGAGGGATACGTACACCCTCCCCACGTGAGCTTTTAAATTTTTATTTAATAATTGGTTGAGGGCCCCTCCTCCCTTCCACTCATACGCTTTACTCCTCCACATCCTTTTTGGAGTGTGACACTCACACTCCCCCACACGCATCCCTCCACGTCCCTCACATCTCACGCTTTCCCTCACGTCTTTCCCTTGAACTCACGCCTTTCCTTTCTAAAACATGGAAACATCAAGTTTCAAGTTGGAGTTTGCTTGGAATCTTGCATGGGTCCTTCCCTCCACCTCTCACGTATCTTTTGGGAGTGTGTCTCACACACTTTCCCACACTCTCTTCCCAATCCTCATGCTTTCCACTAAGACTTACGCTTTAACTCTTAAATAAATGGAAAGGGTCACACGTGAAGGTATAAACATCCAACGTTGGATTTGGACGCTTGCTTTAATGCATGCGTGGACTCCCTCACTTGCCAAGTATGCCCTCTTTACCTTACTTTCTCCCTATCCAACTCATTTTCTTGCCATTTACCCTCACCCTAAAAGCTTAGTCTCTCATTGGTTGCTTTGACCTTTGAGTTGTCTTGCCCCTTGGATGTTTGACACTTGTTGATGATCCAAGAGGGGTATCCTTAACTTCTTAAGCTATTTAAGAGACCTCTCACTCCCTCATTTCACATCATTCTTGACAGTAATGTTATGCTACCAAATTCTCTCCATCCCACTCTCTCTCTCTCTCTCATTTCTTTCACATTGCTTCACTGGGTTTGGTTCTTGAAGAGCTTGTAGCAGCATTGATGCTACAACCTCTTCCCATTTAATAATACAGAAACCGCTTTGGAGGAAACTGTGGTGTTCAAGATTAGTTTGGATTTGCCACTTATTGTGAGGTGATATCATTCTGAATCTTTATGTGTTTTGGTCAATAGTTGCTCAAGTAAATTAGTTTACTAGGCTAGGTGAGGCAATAGTGTATTTGCCCATCTATATATTTTGTGCATGCTTATATAATAGAAACTATGTTGTATTGTCTATGCATGCAGGATATTATCTGTTGTTCCATCTGACTTTCAGTTTAAGTTTTGCAGATCACCTCTATGAAGTTGTTGGGATAGCTTCAAGGACGAATCTGCCCTCATCTTTGCTTACACTTCACTAGCATTTTCTGTCCTCCTTCCTCGTTCTTTCACGTTCATTTTTGGGTATATAACATGCTTAGATTGGTCACTTAATCATTACATTTTTTTGGTTTTTGTATGCACGAAATTTCTGCCTAAAAACAGAAATTTCATAACTTTGTTGAGTGTGTTGCAGCTTAAATCAGCAAGCAAAAGCTCGCTGATTTTTGCAGATTCTTACCAAGACAAGAGGGCATGCTGCTCAATTTCATACACAACACACCTTCAAAACAACTCCTCGAAGTGGTAACAGTTTCTCTTCTTTCTTTTCTCTCCAAAACACTATAAACGCAAGCCCAAAGGAGTTGTACCCAAGCAGCTTTCTTTCCTTTCCTTCAGTCTTTACTTTGCAAGTTTAGATTAGTTTTCTTTTCTGTCTTTCCTTACTTAGTTTAGCTAGATTAGTAGTGATTTCTACATGCATGCTTAAAGCTAAAATAATCTAGAGTAGATCTCACACTTAACATACGCTAGCTTAGAGCCTGTGGAGGCATTGTGGTTTTCCTTTTCTACTTCACATTCAGTAATCTTTGCATGCAATATCTAATTGTTAAATTTTAATCCAACACACATGCATCAAATAACTGGTTAATTAATCTTTCATTTCAGTCATTTACTTCACATGCAGTAATCGCTCTTAGATCTATATTTTAATACATGCATGCACGTATTGGTACCTCCAAGTGATAATTAACCATATTTAATTTCCGCAAGTTGTATGTTTTGCTTTATGTTTCATATGCAATTTGATCTTTTACAAGTGAATTTAACTTGCGATCTCGTGTTTCAAAGGCTTCAGCCTTCATATCGTTTTCAGCTCTTAGTTTTACAAGCATTTTAGTTCTTACATCTACATGCAAAAATTCAAACAACTTAAGAACTAAAATCTGCAATTTCATTGTTAAGAGTTCACACTCGTCTTCATCGTTTTGGCATTGTTGGGAAAGCTACAAGCATCCAGACATTTTGCAACATTTAGCTCATAGGTCTAAAATTAATTAATTAGACTTAATAGGACACCATAACTCACCATCTTCGCCATTTAAAACGGGGTCTTGAGGAAAGCCATGGAAGGTGCTAGGTCGGGGACGGTCTCACGACACGCGGCGTCCTTTCTGGAGTACTCGGCCTTAGGGTTGACCGGTGAAGCTAGGGTAGGCCTCATTGCCTCACTTCTTGAGCATCCAACAACCACTTGGTAATAGGGGGAGGAGAGTTTTTCTTAGGTTGACACCTAGATAGGGCTAAAATTAATCTCACACTTAATCACTTAATTTAATCTTCAATTTACAACATCAACAATACAATTACACACTTGCAAGCTCACTGATCTCACTGTCTTTCAATTTACATTCATGTGCAAGCTATCTTTGATGTGTTGTAGAATAATTGCTTAAGTGGTTATATCTCTGATCTGGAATACTTTACTTTCAAAGATTTCATTTATCTTCTATCCCTGTATTTGTGGTGTGATCCTTCAAGAAGTGCGCATCCACCTGGAGGCATTCTCTTGATTGGGTTTTGAGTGCTTTGCGTCTCTTGGCCATTGAAAAGCAGTCCAACAGAAGTCTATCTGTTGTGAGCATGCTTGGCTTGATGTGTTGATGGTTGTTCATCTTTGAATATCTTCTTTCCTGCACATTTCAAGTGTTAATGTTTTAAGCCATTATTATAGTTCTTTGCATTTCAATAGATAACAATAGCATAACACAAGATCACTGAGAAATACACAATCACAAGAGACACAACATTTATCCTGGGAAACCCTCTAGGGGAAGAAAACCCAACAAAACTTCTTTATTATAGATAGCCAATACAATGCCAAGAGATAACTCAAGC
>JASDQU010739740.1:47943-62078 GCA_032191745.1 Picea mariana | reverse complement strand
TATATTTTGGGGCCGACTTCTTCTTTTGCCTATTACAATTACATTATGACCAATCCGCAAAAGGGGATTTGGTCCTTTTACAATAGCCGACATGATCAATCCACAATGGGGATTGATCCAATGAATAATATATCAAATAATAATAAGAATACACTTTGCAGTTACATTATTTCAATACTCCCCCTTAACAAGAAGGGTATTCTTCAACAGCATCAGGCGAGAGAGAGAGGACAACATCATCAACAACATCAAGTGGGTGAGAGGACAACATCATCAATATCATCTTGGAACACTGACCAGCGTATCTATAAATCATCGAAAGTTTTCTTCATCGGCAGCATCGTCATTCTCAAAGGAATGCAATCATCATTTGCATCAACATGTATTAGTATAAAACTGATACATCATCATCATCACAACACGACGCTGGCTCATCATAATATAGGACTGGCTTTACGTCATAGCTGTCAAGCTAGAAGCTCAGTACTCGTCTTGCTTTACGCCACAACAATCAAGCTGGAAGCAAGATACTAGACTGGCTTTACGTCACAGCTTCTCAAGCTGGAAGCACAATACTAGTCTCATCTCAACGCCTTGCTTTATGTCACAACTCTTAAGCTAGAAGTAAGATTCTAGACTGGCTTTACGTCACAGTTGTCAAGCTGGAAGCACAGTGCTAGTCTCATCACATCGTCTTGCTTTACGTCACAACCATCAGGTTGGAAGCAAGATACTAGACTGGCTTTATGTCACAACTGTCAAGACGGAAGCACAGTACTAGTCTCATCTCATCGTCTTGCTTTATGTCGCAACAATAAAGCTGGAAGCAAGATACTCGTCCTGCTTTACGTCACAGCAATCAAGATGGAAGCAGGATACTAGACTGGCTTTATGCCGCAGCGGTTAAGCCGAAAGCACCGTTCTAGTCTCATCACATCATCTTGCTTTACGTCACAGCAATAAAGCTGGAAGCAAGAGATGTCTTATCACAACAACTACTCCCCCTTTCGAGGAAGGTCCTTTCGGAATATACAAAGCTTATCTCGAAAGTGCTCAAACTTTACACGAGATAGAGGCTTGGTCAACACATCAACAACCTGTTCATCCGTGTTAACGTACTGGAGCTTTAAGGCTACTCTCTGCACCATGTCACAGATGTAATGATATCGGATCTCTATGTGCTTTGACCTGTCATGGAATACAGGATTTCATGTCATCTTTATGCAGCTCTGGTTGTCACATGGGATCATGGTTGCTTCCATCTCTAGGTCAAATAGGTCGGTCAACAACTTTCGAAGCCATATAGCTTCACAGCTGGCAGAACATGCAACAATGTATTCTGCTTTCGCTGTGCTGATAGCAATGTTGGATTGCTTCCTACTCTGCCACGAGATCATGGCTGATCCCAAACTGAAATAACATCCTGAAGTGTTTTTCCTGTTAGAAACACTTCTTGCCCAATCTGCATCAGTATATCCACTCAATGTGAAATCATGATCTCCATCATAGGTGAGACCACAATCTATTGTACCCTTAAGGTACCTCATCATATGTTTTGCAGCCAATAGGTGAACATGTCTGGGTTCTACCAGAAACTGACTCAAGGTGTTCACGGCAAAACAAATCTTTGGTCTGGTGTTCGTCAGGTACATCAACTATCCAATAATCTATCTGTACAACGTGGCATCAATCAATTTTGACGAAGTGTCGACCAACAGCTTCAGCTTCGCTTCCATGGGTGTATTCATGCACTTGCATTCCAACATGTTGAATCTCTTCAGGATTTCGACTGCTACTTCCCTTGGTTAAGGAAGATCCTCTCTGGACTCTGCCATACCTCAAGACCTAAGAAATAATGCATTAGGCCAAGGTCTTTCATTTCAAAATCTGAGGCAAGTCTCTTCTTACATTTAGTGATGAGATTTTCTTCTCCGGTTAAGAATAAGTCATACACATATAGCAGTAATATTACTGGCTCATCGTTCATAACCTTGAAGTAGAGGTTATAATCTGCTTTACTCTTGGTAAAGCCCAAGCTCGTCAGGAAACTATCTATCTGGCCATACCAAGCTCTAGGAGCTTGCTTCAATCCGTATAAGGCTTTCTTCAATTTGCATACATGAGACTTCCTGTTTTCAACTTCAAATCCTTAAGGTTTCTCTATATACACTTCTTCCTCTTCAATGACACCATTTAGAAAAGTTGTCTTCACGTCCATCTGGTGTAACTTCCACTTTATCTTAGCTGCAAGAGCTATGATGGTTTTGATCGAAGTGTATCTGGCTACAGGAGAGAATGTCTCTTCATAGTCAATGCCTTCCTTTTGAGAAAAGCTACGAGCGACAAATCTTGCTTTATACTTCTCAATACTTCCATCAGCAGCATGTTTTATTTTGAAGAGCCATTTGGAGGATACCACATCTTTACTCTTCGGTCTGGGAACTATTTCCCATACTTTGTTCTTTATTATGGATTGGTATTCCTCTGTCATGGCATCTGCCCATTCTTTCCTCTGGATGGATTCTTCAAAGCAGGTAGGCTCCTCCTCTAGAAGATCACACATCAAAGCCATATAACTGGAGAATGGCTTTGGTCTTTTCACCTGTCTCGTAGTTCCTTCGGGAACACCATACTTCTCTCCATCTTGAATAAGCTCTCTAGCCCAAGCTGGATTTCTTTTATGGAGGATCGTCATCTGAGGAGGTTCTTGAACTTCTAATATATCATGGTATTCTAGAATTTCCTCATCAGGAGAAGTTATGACTTCCCTCACTGATTATGCGGCTCTGGGAACCTCCCTCACTGCATTTCTGGGGATTACGGGTTCTTTTTCATATACTTCTTCAAGATGGCATCTTCTGGATTTCTTGAGCGCTGCATCTTCATCAAAGGTCACATCCCTGTTGACCTCAATGTGACGATGACCTGGTATATAGATTTTGAAGGCCGTGGAGACCTCATAGTATCCCACAAATATTCCCTTCTTTCTTGAAGGTTTCAGCTTGTTTCTCTTCTCTTTTGGTATATGAATAAATATTGGGCAGCCAAATATTTTGAGATGGCTTACCTCTAGCTTCTTTCCGGTGAACATCTCTTCCGGGGTCTTGAGCCCAAGTGCACTATGGGACAATCAGTTCTGCACATATACAATTGCCTTTGCTGCTTCTGCCCATAAGCACATAGGAAGATCTTGATCATGGGTCATAGTCTTCATAGCTTCCATTATCGTTATGTTCTTTCGTTCAGCTACACAGTTTTGTTGGAGATTATAGGGAGTAGTGAGTTCCCTCTTGATCCCAACATGTTTGCAGAATTTCACAAACTCTTTTGAGGTATATTCTCCTCCATTATCTGACTTGAGTATCTTAATCTTTCTTTCAGAAAGATTCTCTATCAAGGCTTTGAATTCCTTGAACTTGCTGAGCACTTCATTTTTAGATTTCAAAAAATATACCCAGGTCTTACGAGAATAATCATCAATAAATAATACATAATATACATACACACTAATGGAGGATGATGGCATTGGGCCACATACATCTGAATGAATGAGCTCTAGGACTCCTTCTGCTTTGTTGTCTCTCTTCGGAAAAGTATTCTTGATGTTCTTCCCTTGTGCACATCCATTGCATACGCCTTCATGGTCAGCCTTGAGTTCTGGTAAACCTGTGACCGCTTTGCATATGTATGGTAGCGCTTTGTAGTTGATGTGAGCTAATCTTCTATGCCAAAGTTCACATGAGTTTTCAATGGCGTGGGTCATGGCAGCCTCTGAGTGACCCTTTAGTTTATACAAGCCATTTTCTTCACTTCTAATGATGATTGTTTCATTTAAGGTTTCTCCTTTAGCCCACATAAGAACTTTTCCATCTATAAAGGCAACTCTGAAGCCTTCTTTTCTAACGCTGAAATGGAGAGTAGGTTCTTAGTCAAACCTGGTACATATACTACGTCCTTCATCTTCAATGAATTCCCTAAATAAAGTTTCTAGGTTGATTCTCCCACTCCCGTGATGGGATATTGGTAATCATCTCCAAGTGTCACTTTCTGAGAAAACTTCTTTTCCGAAATACAAGAGAGGATGTCTCTTTGTCCCGTCATGTGCTTGGATGCACCACTATCAATCAGCCAAGTGTCCTCTCCAGGTGTTACCGATCCTGAGAGGGTCGAGATTAAGACATGATCTTTAATCTGCTCTCTTATCATCTTTGCGAGTGGCTCTTCATCTTCGACTACATGGGCATGGTGCCTCTTATGTTTTCTCTTGTATTCTTCTCGTCTGGCTGGACAAAATTTCACAATGTGTCCCATCTTATCACAATGGTAGCATTGTACAGATGAGATTCTTTATTATTGAATTTGTTTGGCGGTTGAGGCTCTTTATGAGTCTCCTTTTGGAAGTAGAGTTTCTTCCTTCCTCTTTTGGTGTGAGTAGCTAGGGCTTGATCACCATCTCTTGCTAGTAACGCTTCACGATTCGCTACTCTTGTTTCTTCTTGGATGCATTCTACCCATAGACTATCAAACTTCAATTTCTCCGTTCTGGCACATATCGTTTGGATGAATGCATCCCAAGGTCTTGTGAGACCATTTAGGGCCGTCATTATGAGTTCATGTTCGTCTATGGTATCTCCAATCGCTTCTAACTGTTCTTTGAATTTTGAGATTCTGTAGAAATATTCCTAAATTGTTTCTCCTTTCTGCATCCTTGTATTCTTTAGTTGAGTTCTTAGATTCATCTTTCGGTTTATGTGCTTTCCTTCATACTGTCTGGTCAAGGCATCAAACATTTCTTTCGGAGTCTTCTTAGATGACACATAAGGAATCAGGTGGTCTTTGATTGAATCTGCAATGATTCTTTTGGCCTTGATTGTGTCCTTTTGATGCTTGGTTTTTTCTGTAGCATCGTCGGGTTCCGGAATTTCTCCTTTGACGAATTTTGCTAGGTCATTCTCTTCAAGAACGAGTCCAATCCTATACTTCCAGGCACGGAATTTTTCCACACCTTCCAACTTGTCAACAAGCTTAGTGCTTGTAGACATCTTTTACCTGGAGCTAGGAAAATGACCGAAAAATTAAAATGCTCAAAATCAAATTCTGAACTTACTAGGAGGTGTGCTTGGCTGAGGCGAGTAGCCTGGTGTGTTTGGATCTGAGAAAATCCAACTTTTGCTCCTCCAAACTTGATCTGCGGATTTCTGGACTTGTGCTTCTAGTTTTCTGGTACCTTTGGTACTCTAGTACTTCTGGTAATTCTGGTACACTGGTTTTCTGGTACTTCTGGTAATTTGTGAAACTAGGGTTTCACTTTTCGGGAGATCTAGCCACTGAAAAGGTGCATTGAGAGTGCCAAAGTAATCCTTGGGGGAGGGCGCACTTTTCTAGGTGCTTTTAGGGCTGAAAAGCTTCACCATCGAAAAGCCCTAATTTGCATGTACGACAATAGTGACGTTTTTTACTCTTGTGAAAGATGCTTCCTTCAGCTTGGCTCTGATACCATGTTAATGTTTTAAGCCATTATTATAGTTCTTTGCATTTCAATAGATAACAATAGCATAACACAAGATCACTGAGACATACACAATCACAAGAGACACAACATTTATCCTAGGAAACCCTTTAGGGGAAAAAAACCCAGCAAAACTTGCTTATTATAGATAGCCAATACAGTGCCAAGAGATAACTCAAGCTAATACAGAAGATCCTCTCCCAAAGATGCGGCACTCTCTCTCTCTCTTCTCCAACTGCAATTCCGAAACTTGTCTCTCAATGAGCAAGTGAGGTGTGTGTCTAAGAGAGGCGCTAGCCTCCTTATTTATACAAATCTGGCACGTGTGAAGTGTCTCTTCATTGGCAGGGCCGACTTCTCAAACTGGGTCGTTATAACCACCTTTATTATATTTTGGGGCCTCTTGAATATATTCTGGGGATGACTTCTTCTTTTGCCTATTACAATTACATTATGACCAATCCGCAAAAGGGGATTTGGTCCTTTTACAATAACCGACATGATCAATCCACAATGGGGATTGATCCAATGAATAATACATCAAATAATAATAAGAATACACTTTGCAGTTACATTATTTCAGCATCAAGCACTTGTTAATATTTTTGTATCTAGTTTAGCTTGTATATCTTTATATTCTTTTGTATCTAGTTTGTCTATCTTGTTATAATATTGTAACTTGTAATTATCTTGCAACGAACATCCCCTTAACTTAGTTGACCCCATTGCCCAATTTTAGGCACTAGTCTTAGTTTCCCTAGGAAAAGGTCCGACTTTCATACTTAGATAGTTGCATCTTTCATTTGCTGATTGACATCATAGGCTAGATTCCCCTTAACCTTTTAACCAATTAAAACCAACTCCTAGAACATTAAACTCTAAATCTCATCTAGTAACTAGGGTCTAGCCCCCTTGGCTTCCCTAGGAGTTAGCCTAGACGGAAGAGGTTCAAGTGAAAGTGACGCATGGACTTTGAACTTAGGCATTGTGCCTCCGAGGACACACTAAGTGAGAAGGACTTAGCTCAAGTTTGCAAGTGTGTATAAGGACGAGAACACTCCCTGAAGTGTGTCTCCTCCCTGCACATCAATATACCCCTCTGGATCTCACTGTAAACCTTTGCATGTCTCTGTGAGTCATCAATCACCACTGTATGCTCTTGCATACTCAGGTAGTCCCATGTATACCCCTGCAACATCATGGATCCTGGGTGTACTACTAGATCAACCTCTACATGAAGGTCAATGCCTCTCGGGACACAAATGGAAGTATCATCAAAACTGCCCATGGCTCTGGAGCCCCCATGTGTAGGTGAGTGCCTGACTGTCTCAAATATCCTCTCATGCGCCCCTGGACCGTCACTCTCCATACTCATCAGTGATCTTGTGCACACCTCAGGCTCCTCCATCAACTGGTGCTCCTCTGCTAGACCACCAACATCCTCCAATGATGTGACTGAATGATGTATCTGGGTGTCCACCAAGATAGATGAAGTGGATCTCTGATGAATACCCTCAAGGAGCTCCTCTGATATGGACTTTGACTCTTGAAGGGTTGTCTGTGTGCCTCTCGATAATCCTCAAGTGATCTCCAACTCCTGATTGAGTCAGTCCATCTCCAATTCCTGCTCCCTCAAGGCTCAGTGATATGTCTCGCCAATCCCCGGTAGGTAGTCCCTGTCTGTCAACACTTGCTGGAAGTCGGACCTCATCACAGACATTCTCTCTAAGGGAGCATGAAATTCATCTATGGAAAATGCCTCATCTGGACTATCATGTGCTATTGATGCTCTTCAGCAACAATCGGCCATCAATGTATGCATGTCATCAATGCACTTGGTGGCTGCCATGATCATATCCTCACTGACTCTCAGCTATCCTGTCAAGTGATGTGACTCCTGATCACAGTCATGCTGAGGTGCCTCCTCATACCCGTCACTGCTGGTGTCATCACTAAAATCCTCATCAACTCTCTCTGCAGAAGATAAAGTGTTGAACTGTCCACTGTCTACTGTGTTGTTGGGTACCCCATCACTAGATGCTATCTCCCCCTGAATCACACTATATCCTGTATGGGCAGCCGTATCCTCCTATGCACTCAACCTGCTACTATCATCTGTGCCTGGATCCCATATAGATGTATCCAGACACGTGCTATGGTCATCCTGACTGCTAAAGAGTGCCTCCTCATCAATGCAGGCTGGTCCTGGAAGTGAGTGTCCCATCAACCTGTCAGCATCCACAATCTGTTCAACTAATGGAGCCTCCAAAAGCTGTGACTCCATCTCCTCATGTTGATCTGTATGTGTAAGGTCCACTGCCTGTATGCCCTATACCTCTTCTTGGATCTGTGGATCTACATGTCCATGGTGTGCATCCCTCACACTAGGCTCCTCCATCATATCTGGCATACCTCTGATATCCTCATGTGATGTGGCTATCATAGGTTCCTGAAAGGATGACACATGTGTCAGGTCCCTCATAGGGAGCTCATCAGATCTAGGTGCTAACACGTGCAAAACCCTCCTAATGTCTCCACTCTGCTGAGGTGTAGGGTCATCAACACCATGTGATATGTCTGCTGAAGCATAAGTGCTAACATCCTGTCCCTCCGACTGTCAATCCACTATACAAGGGGCATCATCGTCCTCAAGCGTGCTAGTATCATTGGCCTCTGTGCAAGAGTCACTATTACTAGCGTCTGTGCAAGAGTCACTATCATCATCAGACTGCTCCAGAGGAGCATCTATTGCTCCATCCTCACATGCCTCATCATCACTGTCATAGCATACCTCCATAACATACTGTTGATCCTTACCCTGACACCTATGATCTGGTTCCCAACGCACCTTGCAACTATAACAAATTTGCGTGCTCCTACTAGGCGTGGGGTCTCTCTGTGTTTCCTTCCATCTAGTTTCTTTGGCTCTCTTCTCTCCTAATCTGATGATTCCAAGTAGAATCTCATCTTCGCTCCATCTGGAAGTTCTGAAAGCTACATACTGTGGGAAGATTATGTGATCCTTAATCTCGTTGCTAATGCTGTAATACTGTATCTCATAGCACATGAGATCAAATTGAATCTCGTCCATTTCTCCTTATGGAAGACCCCTCTATGCTCTGCATGCATGTGCTAATTCCCACTGGCTGACAGGAATCTAAGCTCTAATACCACTGTAATGTTCCCAAGCCATTATGCCAGGAACATCACGGTTTTGGGTGTCTTTTTAAAACTTTTCTGAGTGAGGTATTTCGTCAAACACTTTGCTGATCTACTTGTTTACATGTGTTTACTTGCAGGATGGCCTCTTGATTTCGGCCTTAGGGTTTAGTTGATGATTTAGATATGTGTTGCAGCAATAAACAAGAAGATATAATCATGGAACATACCTCAACCATATGCAATATGATAGACAAGCCAAAACATCTCAAATCTACTTTTATTCATGAAATAGAAGAACCTGCTACAATGAAGATGCCGATCTGGAATGCTCAACAGATGGCTAAGAAGATAGACAATAGAGCTGCTACAAAATTTCTCGATAATACAAAATAAGCCTCCAAAGGTTGGATAAGAGATGAATACCAATACCAAGGTAGATCTGGGCCGTATGAAGTGCCAAACCCCCACTGAAAGATGTCACGCCCGACTGGAATGCTGAAGCTCCTCAATAATTCGGCCCAACTGTCAAAGATGTCCAATAACCTCAAGAAATATGCCAAACAGTAGATCGGGTGATGGCAAGAGCAACCCAAGTGCTCAAATCTCCAAGATCCCCCTCAAACCCCAAGGATCTGATTTTCCTCCAAGAATGGTGCGCCCCCCTAGATGCCTGAAACCCTAATAATTCGTCCTCTCTCCTAGAGACCTCCAATAGCTCCACCAATCCATTGGAATGATAGATCGGGGTACAACAATGAAAACCCAAGTGCTCAACTAGGCCAAATACTTGCTAGATCCTTAGATCTAGCTACCCTCCAAATAATGGTGCACCTTTCTCTTGGGAAATCGTCCCACTGTCAATACAAATAAACACTCCACTGAAATGCTAATGGTGCTAAGACACCTGCAGGGAAAACCCAATACCTGGAATTCCCAAAATCTCTTCTCCTCAGCTGGATCGAACCTTTCTTCAATGAGTGGTGCGCCCCCCTTACTGGAAACCTCCAATGTTGCGCTCATCTTCCTTCCTGTGCCTGTGGTTGGTGTAGAACCCTCCTGCACTGATGTAGAACCGAACTAGAATGGTGTGGGAGAGTATTGCATCTCCGAGACTAAGCTTGGGACAAGCTAGGTAGAATCTTTCACCACCGAATCGTTCTCTAGGGTTTGTTAAGTCAAAACCCTCAAAACCCCCAATGTTGGGCTCACTAGCTAGAAGCCAGATATCAAAATATGATCATCCATCAATGAATGAGTAGAGGCCCTTGCCTTTCCTTTATACTTTTTAGCTCACCTTGTCCCTCCAAAGAGACTTTCATTTTATAAATATTTAATTAATTAATTAAATCACTTTAATTAATTAAATAACCTTTTTACCTCTGAAAAACACCTTATCTCTCCTTGTGGCTTCCCTGGCCACTGAAAGTCACTTCTCACTATCCCATCCTATAGTGTTGCTCCTCCCGATTCCAATGAGCTATTACACTGAAAGGTTCCTCCAAGTAATGTGCCCAAAATGACCTCTTCAGTGATTTTAGTTAACTTATAGCCGAAAATAGTCAAAATCATGGAAATCGTCGGAATGCAACGGAACCAAAGCCAACCTGTGCAGAATGGCCCATAATGATGAAATATGATGAGCAATGCAAGCTGGACCCCACAATGCCTCTCAATAACCCTTGTACTCACTATAACATCCATCTGGCTACTCTGGTCATCATAAACCTCTGCACTGTGGTGATGTCCCAAAGTGGGGACATTACAGGCAACAAATGTTGAAGAAGAAAGATGATAATAGGAGAATTATTGTGAGTGAAAAACTCAAGGATAATTAAAAATGCAGTTAAGCAAGGTTAATTACCCGAGAAAAAAAAAACACTCAATGAAAGGACTTCCCTAATGATAAAGTCCTAGGTAACTAGACAAAAATTGACTCGTGCTAGCATATTACAATATTATCCCACGCAGGGGAGCGGAAATTCTGATTACATAGAAAAGCGTGTTGGGGGGAAAATTTGCCTTGTTGAGCAAAAAGTCTTCAAAATGGTTGTACCACTAGGTACCTATCTTCATGGAACATGGAATTGACCACTAGTCGAAATAGGTGGTGAACAGACTTAGGGAGTGAGTATTTAATAGACTTTCACATGCCAAAAATACCAATATGCCACCTCATCAAAGCATGCATGTGCCTTGATTTACTCATGCATGCATTACATATCGTCATGTAATGATGTGCCACGAGTCACCCTATGAGATTGTCACTTGTCAGAATTTTGAACTTGCCACATGTCACCCTACATGGTGACCACTTTGGCTAAATATAGCCCTGCAAAAAAGAGAAACTCGCCACATGTCAATGAAAATACAATCGTTGGATTCGATTTTCAATGATAAATCCAAATATGCGATCAGAATCGACATGCAAGACATTGCCAAAAAAGTAAGTGCTCGCATGTTTCTCGGAATGGGCTCATCGGATTCGATTTTCTGCAAGGAACCCGAATATATGCTCAGAATCATCATCGAAACCCTAGAACTCCAAGCTGTTAAAAATAGTAAACATGCTCGCATGTCGTCCAGAAGAGGCTCATTGGAATCATGAGCTCGTAAGGATTTTCAAGTGAGAAAATCCAAGGGTTAACAATGGCGACTCAAGGGTACATGATCCCCCTGAGAGATGTCGAGAACCTGCAAATCTCTGTGTCTGAAAACTGTGAATGATGCCTTGTGAGAAAATATGGAGAAACATACCAATAGACCCTTGTGCCTATCGTGCTAGCCTGGAACCCAAAATGCCTATCCAGTGGGCAATGGAGTAAAAAATATATGATCATCATACTGATAGGCTGAAAAGGGATCTCATCCAAACCTGCTACCTGCTACCACCTACCATGTACACTCTTCTCTCCGGAAAAGGTGCTAAAGTCAACACATTGGAGAAAGTCACTTACTCAGATATCAATAATGTAAGCACCTGTCAAGTGTGAAAGAACCCACCATTAAGGATAATGGGCCCTAAGGTATGAGCACAACCTGCCACTGTGAAAGATGTATTGAATTCGAACACTGACAAGGATCATTTGATCAAGGCCTAATGATGATCAACATTGTCTGATGCGAAGTGACCGCCAATGAGGCTAACGACCATCAAGATGCTCTAATTTTGGATCATTCCTAGATAATGTGTCGGATTTGATGTGGGATGACCAGTTGAAAGGAAAGCAATGATGAAAATTTTTCCCTCAGCGCAAAGTGATAACTCAAGAAGATATAGGATGTATGGTACCATGTCCCTACCGCTGGATGAGGGGGATGACTGACTCAAAACAGATGACTCAATGGAAAGCAATGAAGAGACAAAACATAAGATGACTCAAGACTCACCTATGTATCTTCAACTCTACTCTTCCTAATAGATTCAATGCTTTGGAATATGAACAAACAACCCCTCATCCAAGATTACTCTAAAGATAAGACAACATAAAGACCCGACAAATGTAGGATAAGACATTTAAAGCTTTGACCTAGAGTTTGAAAAAGTGGACAACAATTATTAAGAAACTATGACCAACCTCATGGGAGGCACTAATGACATCACAAGACATGACCACATGCTAATGTAATAAGGAAAAAATCAACGACTCTTACCCTAAGACTTGAAAGGTGTTGAAATAATGTAACTGCGAAGAGCATTCTTATTATTATTTTGTTATTGGATTAAATCCCCATTGAGGATTAATCATGTCGGTAATTGAATAAGGACCAAATCCCCTTTTGCGGATTGGTCATCGGACAATTACAAAGGGCAGAATAAGAAGTCGGCCCCAACAGTTATAATGGAAGGCCCATAATTAATTAAAGGTGGGTTTACCCACCCAGAGTGAGAGGTCGGCCCTGCCAGATGGTTACTCTTCACACGTGCCAGATTGATATAAATAAGAGGCTAGCGCCTCACTTCTTAGACACACTACACTTGCTCATTATCTTATGAGGCAAGTTGCAATTGGAAGTTGGAGAGAGGAGAAGAAGGGTGGCGCATCTCTTGAGGAGGACTTTCTGTATTGGTTTGAGTTATCTCTTGAACATTGTATAAGCTATTTATGATAAGGAAGTTTTTGCTGGGTTTTCTTCCCCTAGAGGGTTTCCCAGGATAAATGCTGTGTCTCTTGTAGATGTGTATTTCTCAGTGATCTTGTTCTTATGATACTCTTATCTATTGAAATGCAAAGAACTATAATAATGGCATAAACATTAACATGGTATCAGAGCCAACCTGAAGGAAGCACAATCTGCAAGAGGAAAAACGTCACTGTTACCATACCCCAAAATTAGGGTTTTGAAAAAGTGAGTATTTTCAGCTCCCTAACACCCTAGAAAGTTGCGCCCTCCCCCAAGGATCAATTTGGCATCTAGATCACACCTTTTCAGTGGCTAGATCTCCCGGAAAGTGAAACCCTAGTTTCACAAAGTACTAGAAAACCAGAAAACTAGAGTTCTAGAAGTACCAGAAGCACTAGTCCAGAAATCCGTGGATCAGATTTGAAAGGGTAAAATTTGGATTTTCTCAAATCTGAAGACACCAGGCTACTCGCCTTAGCCAAGCGCACCTCCTGGTAAGATCAAAACTTGATTTCAAGCACATTCAATTTTTGGTCATTTTTTTGTCGCCGAAAGTACAAGATGTCTGCAAGCACAAAGCTTGTTGAGAAATTAGAAGGCATAGACAACTTCCGTGCCTGGAAGTACAAGATCGGTCTGATCCTTGCAGAGAATGACCTATCAAGATTTATCAAAGAAGTGGAGGAACCTGAAGATGTCGTAGAGAAAGCAAAGCATCAGAAGGACTCAATCAGGGCTCAGAGAATCATCGCAGATTCAATCAAAGACCACCTGATCCCGTATGTATCGTCAAAGAAAACTCCGAAGAAAATGTTTGATGCTCTAAGCAAACTATATGAAGGAAAGAACATCAATCGAAAGATGAATCTCAGAACTCAGTTGAAGGATATCAAGATGCAGAAAGGAGAAATGATTCAAGAATACCTCTCCCGAATTTCCGAGATAAAAGAACAGTTGAAAGCAATTGGAGACACCATCGACGAAGACGAATTTGTAGTAACTGCTCTAAATGGTCTCACAAGATCTTGGGATGCCTTCATCCAGTCAGTATGTGGCAGAAAGGAGAAACTACAGTTTGAAAGCCTATGGGAAGAATGCACCCAAGAAGAGACAAGGGTAGCCAACGGTGAAGCACTACTAGCAAGGGACGATGATCAAGCCCTAGCCACTCATACAAAAGGAGGAAGGAAGAAACCCTACTTCAAAAGGGAATCTCATCGAGAGTCACAATCATCAAACAAGTTCAACAATCAAGAATCTCATTCAAGAAATTTTCAGAAGAAAGGACAATGCAAGGGACGAGATCTCTCATCTATACAATGCTATCATTATGATAAGATGG
>JASDQU010739739.1:108242-125140 GCA_032191745.1 Picea mariana | reverse complement strand
TCCTACTCACAGGATCGATCAATCATTTCATGAGCCGAAACGGCTCTTCCGATTCCTTGCTGGAATCCCTGATGAAAACCTGATCCATAGGTCCTTCTCTTTTCCCTGTCACGGCCTCTACATGCACCTGTGACCTTTCCCTGATTTAATTTTGGGTTTCAGGGTTTCGTGATCCCCGACGTCAAGAGTTCCTGTCCTCTCGAACTCTCGAAATCCGATTTGCCGATGCGCTCCCTTCCGGCCTTAGCCCCTCCTAGCTATGCTCTAGTCCATGCGACCTCCTCTTATATGAGCGCAGTCATACTCCTTGTCGGGATTCAAGGTTTTGCGACCCTCGATGTCACGAACCTCTGTCCTCACAATCTCTCGATCTCTGATGAGCAAATTCACCGATGTGCCTTTTACGCGTTATCCCTCCTGGCTATAATCCTGACCCATATGACCACTATCCACGTGACCGCAGTCTTCCCTCTCATCAGGGTTTCGGACATCGCAATGCCGAAATTCACTTGTCCTCAGGATTCACGATCTGTTGAATCCCGATGTGCTGATATGATGACAGTTGGCCCCCACAATGGAGCTTTCCACCCTTTCAGGGTTTCAGACTTCGCCATTCCGAAGTGTATGGACTTCTTGTCCATGGGATTCCCGATATCCCGATTCATGATTTCCCGATTGACGATTCTCCTATCGGGACTTTCTCCAAAGATTTTGCCCACTGCCACACGTCCCCTCAAGATGGACGGTCCTAATCTCCTCTCACAATTTCACAACTTTTGATGTCTTGGACACCTCAGCTTCAAGACTCGTGAAATTCCGAACTCCGATGCGCCAAAGTACCAACGGGCGCTCGATCTCCACCACACGTCTCCACAAACGGACGGCTCAGATCATTTCCGAGACTTTTCCCATGGAAATCCCCGATCTCCTATCCTAGGGACTCTCGATTTCACAACGCCGATATCCCGATGCCTATCGGGACTTTTGCCTGGCGTGAGAAGGGTTAAACTCTGTGCACCTCCTATCTAATCTAACGGCTGACGGGATTTCTGAATGAGATCCAACGGCTCATGATCTCCCCCTTCTGTGCGCTTCTCCTGCCTCCTTCATGGACGTGAAAAACCTTCCAACGGTCCAGATCTTTTCGGCTATTCCAACGGCCGATGTTGCTCCCTCCTGAGCTACTATACTTTCTTCCCAGCCTTGGGAAAAGTCACCAAAACTCAAAATCCTCAACCTTTGTCCTCTTTTTCCTCTGCGAGCTCTACGAATTCAAGTCCTCGCCTGCATTCTCAATAACATTGTTCCTCCTGAGTTTTCACTTCTGAATCCCCAAGGGATTCTTATACTTTTGCACCTCTGCAGAGTCTTCACGCACACACAGTGTTGTCTCTCCTGAGATTTTCCAAGTACTCAGACCCCTAAGGGATCTTTTCCTTCTTTCTTCTCCTGCAGATGGAGAAATATGGATGCCCTCCTGGCTATCCCTCTACTCAAGCAACCTCTTGCTCAGTATACAGGGTGTTCAGCAACCCTGTGAAGATCCCTCAGYGGATTCTTCCTTCAAAATACATAACTCAAAGAGTTCTCTTCTCCTATGCCTGTCTGCACAATGTCTCAATGCCCACCTGGCAGAGTGTCTTCTCCTAGAATGTCCAGTAGTTCTGTTCCCTTCTCATGTGCACCTCTTGCACCTACTCAATGCCCACCTGGCAGAGCTCTCAGAATCCTCAGTGATTCTAGTTCTTCTTCCTGAACTCACAAAAGAGTTCTTCTCAATGCACCATTGTGCATATACTCAATGCCCACTTGGCAGAGATTCACAGAACTCCTCAGAGATTCTGTCTGTAACTGTGTTTCCTCCCACAGCCTTGCCTTCAAGGTGTTCAAAAACCTTGAGGTCTTCCCTGAGTTGTTGATTCCAGTCCTTGTGCCATATCACGTCCTTGTATGAACCCTCAGTATTTAGAAGTGCTTCAATGCACCAGTATTCAGAGACCGCAGTAATCTGTCACGCTCTCCTGGCATGAAACCTCAAAGACCTTCACCTGAAATCACACACACTCCCGCAAATGAAACCCTACAATATACATCTACAGCATAATAGAACACTCACAGACATTCATTCAACACAGAATACATGCAGGAAAAACTGCTTCTGGTTATATTAAATGGCAAATGCCTGTATTTACAAGGTGTTCCTGAGCACAGCCTGTAACAAGGTCTCGGCTCCTTCTCTTTTGCTCTCTAATTGCAGATTTGTTTTTCTATCTCAACCACCCTTAACTATCCAAGAGATACCATCGATCTTTTTACATGAGGGGGCTCTTTGAGAGCTTCCCTCCAACCTACCTACCCTATTCAATTACATTGAATGGGTTTTCTAGTCCAGCATATGGATCTAGATCTCATCCTTACAAACATTAAAGGCCTATCTTATCTAATGCTTGCACAAAGGCACGACTTCACAGCTCAACAACTTAAACATTTAATTACATTGAATTCAGATTTTAAATGAGGCTGCGCCTCTCTCTTCAACGCGTGATTTAAATTCGCTGACGTGGTTGGCTGGATGGTTGGCTGACATTGAGAGATGCTCCTACATCAAGTTTTTTATGTCCTTCCATGATGAAAAAATCATTTTACTTAGGTTCCTTTACCACTGAGTGAAGCTAGCACTTAGCAAAAAATTCATATAGCTAAACACATAGAAGCCTGTATAAGTGGAAAAACTGGCATGTGCATATCAGTTAACCTTCCCAAGAAGGAACAACTCTTCAAAAATGGGATTTACCACTACCAACTACTTTGTCATTGTAACACTTATCCTCACACTCTTTTTGTTGGAAAGATTATCTCCAATTAACTCAGTAGACTTCTTCTTCTTAGCACTGGTAGGTTTCTTCAGTATAGTTGTGCTCTCCTTAGCTACTGGTTTGTCATTTTCAATGGCAGCCTAAACCAACACCTGTAAATTCTTTTAGGTTACCTCATCTTGGAAATGCTTCAGTTCTACCTTTAGCTTCTGGTTCTGAGCCTGGAAATCCCTGTTCTGCCTGTAGAGGTTCTGGAGCTGCCTATGAAGGGGTTGAACCTTTCTTGTTGCAAATGTTGGTAAGTCAAGAGTATCATTGTAGCCCTCTATAAGCTCTGTCATCTTGGCTCTCTCAGATATGGTTTCCCTTTTCAATTGGGCCACTTCCTTTCTTGATTTCTTAAGCTATCTTATGAGTCTCTTGAAGGTCTGATCACCAAGGGGGTTGGGAACATGTGTAGTCTCATCAGGCTTCTTCTCGTCCTTTTATTCCATCTGTACTAGAGTTTCCTTGCATGTTTCATATGCCTTCTCAAAACATTTTCCTTTATGCTTCTTCTCTTGAACAACATCCTTTTCTTTATTCTTCATAGGTTTTTTACAATCCTTCATAGGAATTTCATCTTTCCTCTCCAAAGTTATTTTGGTACCTTTACCCCTGACTTTCCATACAGGGGTTTCTTGCTTCTCTTCTACATACTTTTTAATGCCTTTCCTTTTCTTCTTATGTATAGGGGTTTCTAGTAAAGGTTGTGATTTGAAATCCCCCTTAGGGATTGATGACCTAGTGAAAGATCTTTTACCCTTGATTTCAACTACTAGAGGAGGAGAGGGAAAGAGAAGCTTCTTCCCTTTTTTAGATGTCACCTTGGTAGAATATGGAACTTATTCTAAGCCTGGTGGAGGTGGTGGTGAGAAATCTCTATGTGGAGAAGGACAAAATTCCTCCTCAGCTTCCTTGACCTACTTATTGATCTCTGAAACAGGGGCTCTATCCTTTCTCTTCTTGTTTCTCCCTGCTTTAGTACTGGTAGGTGATAAAGAGCCTGTAATCTGTGATTGGGGGGTAGGTGTTGGGTCCAGCTTGAAGTGAGAAGTAACCAAAAAATTCTCCTAGGAGATCTCTTTCTTTTCCAACTCTTCAGAGGAAAGCATCCTGATAAGTCCAGAGTGGAAAAGACTATAGTTCACATCCTTAGATTTGTCTTGCACCCTATCTTCCATTTTACCTATACTTCTCAGTAAGTAATATGGAACATTCATCTGAACCTTTCTAGTAAAATGCAATAACAGCCTTATGTGGTAATGATACAGGTTGTTAAGTCACCCTTCACAACTAAAATATCTCTGTATGATTTTCAACATTCTGTCAAACTGGTCAATCAACTAATTCCTTGGCACACTCTTAGATAAATCATTGGCTTGGTATTCATTCTTGAAGAGATCTTTGACAAAGGGTGAACTCAATACCATGATCTTGAACCAATTTTCACCTGAAATGGGGATCCCTGTTGCAGCTGAGATGGATGTTTTAGTTACCTCAAATTCCAAATCTCCAACTCTGGTTTTCTTGCCATCAAAATTTAGTGCAAATTGTTTTGCTACTTCTGGGTGGCCTCTCTACATGTTCTGGCAGAAAGAGAGGCATCCTGCTCTTCGAAACATTTCCCTTGCCATGGGTTCTGTGTCAAAAAGGTACATGTCCACAGGTTCTATTCAAACTATCTTGCCAGCTTTGTGTGCTTTCTTCGACTGAGGGGTCTCCATGACTCAGAAAGAGGGTTCTTAAGAGGCTACAAGGGATGTTATTGACCAGAAAACTTCAATTCAAGTTTCAAATGCACAAGGATGGCCCTCCAAATTAACAATTCTAAGAAAAATATCTTGGCTATGAGAAATGGACCTTCAGGCTTATACAGGTTTTCAGAGTGTAGAATGTGAGGAGGTAATCCCGAAATGACTCTTCGTACAGGATGAAAAGAAGTAAAGAATAATCAGAGAGGTTTGAGTAGTGCCTCTGCGTAGTGCAACGCATACACAGAGGATAGGTTATTGCAGGCGTGCGAATTTCAAAGGCTATGACAAACAAAAATAATCAGACTATGGATATGAGTGATGATGTTTACAGGTATGAAAATATGGATCCCTTACTACCCTACAAGCTTAACAAACTGAACCCCAAGCACAAATCTCCTTTGAAAATTTATTTGCGAAGGAGGTTGCACAGGATACCTGTGAAGTCGACATCTGTTGATCTCCTCAATGTGATCTTAGGATGAGATTGGGGAAACTTCGGCCCTTAAATCTCTCACAGCATCAGATTTAGTTGACATGCGATCGTATGATCCAAACTAGAAAACTTATGTAGCACATTACTACTGAACTTTTCAAATTTAGAAACCATTACCAAGGATCATAAATGCAAGATATTTTGAAATCATTTCAACCAACTTCTAGCACCGAAAACAAGGGTTATGGTATTAGTCGTGGCAATCATGACTTGGAGTGGATGAATGATAAACGTGACAGGCATTACGGAACTGCCTGCTGAGTGGGCAGCGCTTTCCAAATCAAAAAATGATTGGACAGGTGAGTGGAGATGATGAGGTATGTATGCGAGGTCATGAGTGAGGAGAGGGGTGTGTCACATCAACCTGGTCATGGGAGGTATCAACCTAGGGATGAATCACGAGAGGAGACATAAAGAATAGACCATGAGTTTAAAAGGGTTTAGGGACCAAAAATTGAATTGTGGATCAACACATGAGCTATGACTCAAAGGTTTAGTCATCCTAAGGGGTCCTATCATAAATAACATTTAAGGGATAAGAAAAATATTTTAAAGAAAAAATAAGAATCTAAGGTGTTTTTTTTTTTTAACAAAAACAAACTAAGAGACCCAAGGAGACTTAGTATGATAACATTGGCTCCAAAGGGAATGGCATTCCCCCTATGGGATGCCAAGAATGAGTAGATTCAGTGCCTTATACTAGGGCTATGGGGTCAGTTATTGAAACACAAAAATAAAAGAAAATGATATTTACAATGACGTAAAGAGCCATTCTAGGCTCAAGCAAAGTACTTTTTCAAGAAATGCCCATTTACAGGGCCACCAAACACCTCTTCATTCTCCATATTCTGCAACTTGAAAGTGTTGTTGGGGAATACCTCAGAAATTTTGAAAGGATCGATCCATAACGCTTCAAATTTACTGTGCTTTCCTTTATCTTGCCTCGTTGCATCCCACTTGAGCACTAGATAGCCCAATTTGAAATTCTCTTTTTTCACCTTCTTGTCGAATGCCTACTTTATCTTTAGTTGATGATCATATGCTTTGTCTACCAACTGCTTCTAGGTCTGCTGCACTTCAACCAGCTGTTGAATCCTTCTGATCATATCATTTGGCTCCCCTTGATAATCTTGGAAGAATTTTTCCACAGGCAAGGCGAGTTGAGAAGGGAAAATGGCCTCAACTCCATACACCAACTGGAAAGGAGAAAGGCCCAAGGCCCTCTTTGTTGTCACTCTGTTAGCCCATAAAGAAAACTTGATTTTTGAATCCCATGCCTTTTTGTTGTCCTCCAACAGTTTTTTAACGATCTTTATAAGGATTTTGTTTGAGGATTCTACAAGCCCATTTCCCTGTGGGTAATAAGGGGTTGAATGAATCAATGTGATCACATATTGTTCACAGAATTGAATCAATGGCTCAGCCTCGAAATATGCAGCATCGTCAGTAACAATTCTGTTTAGACAACCAAACCTTGCCATAATGTCTTCAAGGAAACCAATGATCAGTTGTGGGAAGCATTCATGGTAAGGATAGCCTCTAGCCACTTAGTGAAATAGTCTGTGGCAGTCAAGATCCATCTATGTTGGCCATTGGAAACAGGATGAATTTCCCCAATAAAATCTAAGCCCCATTGTTGAAAATGTCCTAAAACTGCTACGGTCTTTAATGGCAAAGACTTAATTTGTTGCTTTCTAGAAAATTTCTAACATTTAAAACATGCTCTGATCTTAGCACAAACATCTATGAACAGACTAGGCAAAAAATACCCAGCCCTGAGAATCTTATAGGCACTAGTCCTCCAAAAATGATGCTCCCCATACAAATTGTCATGAAAATTAGACATAATCCTTTGGGCCTCTTGCGGGTCTAGGCATCTCAACAACACTCCTAATGGATCCTTCCAATATAAAATTTGATCAACCAAGCAATACTTTATTGATTTGAGTTTTAATGCTCTCCCCTTGTTCTTTTCCATACCACTTGGAGATTGTAAATTCTGCAAGAAAAATATAATATCCCTGTACCAACTGCAATTTGCCAATGCTGGGCTGATTTGTGCGCCTCTGTTGTTTAATTCAGTCTACTTCTTTTCTGAACATGAACCAGTGAAATTTACTCCCAATGTTGAGCAATTTGATTCAGCCAAGAGCTTGGATAAACCTTGGCCCTTGACCAATTTTCCAGGCCTAATTTATAAATCAAATTCAAGGATCTTAGCAATCCATTTACTGCGTTTTCCATCAATATCAAGTTGAATCAGAATTTCTTTTACAACTACTGATGGAACAAAAGCAATAACTTTTGAATGTAGCACATAAAATCTGAAGAACTTAAGAGCTTTAACCAGTGCATAGGCTTTCTTATCCATAATGTCATATTTTAATTTTGTGTCTCTCAAAGCCCGGATGAAAATGGCAATGGGATGCTCTAAGCCTTCAGAGTTCTTCTGCAACAACATTGCTGCTACTGTATCAAAAGAGGCAAAAGAAAAAATAAGAAAGTCCTTAGAGTAGTCTGGGCTGACTAGGACTGGGGCTTCCGTCAAAGCTTTATTTATTTGATCAAAAGAACTATGTGCCTCAGCAGTCCACTTAATTTCACTATCTTTCCTTAACATGGTTGTGATATACTTAAGCATCTTAGCAAAATTTGACACAAACCTTCTCAAGAAATTAACCTTTCCTAGAAAATATTGAACCTCCTTTTTAGATCTAGGTAGTGATAAGGTCAGTATGGCTTCAACCCTGTTGGAATCAATCCTCACACCTTTAGATGACACAATATGCCCCAATACTTTTCCTTCTTTCATGGTGAACAATGACTTTTTAGGATTCAAGGAGAGGCCAAATTTTCTGCATTTTAAGAAAACCTTTCTAAAGTGATCATAGTGCTCTTCATCATATTGAGAGAACATGGTTATGTCATCTAATTATATAATAACAAAATTTTCCTTCTCTCCAATAAATGCTATGTCCATAGCTCGCTGAAAGGTTGCCCCCGCGTTTATCAAACGAAAGGGCATCTTGGCGTACATAAATGTACCCCAAGGAGTGGTAAAAGTCGTCTTCTCTCTATCTTCTGGCAAAACATAATCTGGTTGTAGCCAGAAAAACCATCAACCATAGACATCCGGGCTACACTTGTCACCCTCTGTAATATATGCTCCATCTTGGGCAAAGGGTAATTATCCTTTTTAGAGCTTCTGTTCAGATTTTGGAAATTGACACAAAGTTTGATTTCTCCATTCTTTTTCCTCACGGGGACCAAATTAGCCACCCATTCAGAATATCTCAAAGGAAAAATAATTTTTGCATCTAAAAGCTTCAACTTCTTCTCCATGATAAGCAGTAACATAGGATTGATTTGCCTCAACTTTTGCCTGAAGGGCTTAGTCTCTTCTTTTAATGGAATCTTATGGTCTATAATGATTGTGTCATAAGTTCGAAGATCTTCGTAAGTCCATGCGAATACATCAGAAAACTCCTTCAACAATTTGACATATTCTTCCCTCTGCTCTCTTGATAGGCTTCTTGACAGCTTGACATATTTTGGATCCTTCTCTGTCACCAAATTGCACTCAGTTATATCATCATCGTCAATAGACACTTTCACTTTCCTTGCCACATCATTTTCATCAAATAATTTTTCCAAAGGAACTAGTCCTTTTGGAATATGGTTGCTAGGTAGTTGCATGATATGATGATTAGAAATTCTGTTAAGGAAAACATCAGCATGTGGAGTAATTTCAGAATCAAGATCCTGATCAATGTGTAATGCAGCAAATTCGTCAACAGACTTGAGAAATTTTTTAAGTTTTAAATCATCTTCAAACACATTCTAATATTTGACATTTTCTAGTATATAAGGCCTGTATTTGACCTCTACATCATACTTGAGTTTTGGTGGTATAGGTATCTTGAAATTGCTTGCTGATACAGCCACATAATTCTCTTCCCATGGAATAAAAGAGATGTCATACTCAGAGAAAAAATTCTCTATTAGGTCCCATACTTCATTTCTATAAGATCTAAGCTTAGGGTGCTTAGTTTGGCAAAGATTTTTAGTCTGATGGACTATCAATTCAACATCTCCAAATACTGACAGCTTTTTAATTCCCATATCCTTTGCAGCTCTCAAGCCCAAGACAAGAACTTCATACTCTTCTACGTTGTTGGTAGTTTCAAATTCTAGTTTGTATGACAAAGGTATGGTCTCCTGAGTTGGTGAGATAAACAACACTCTAGCACCAACACCTTCCATAGAAGAGGCTCCATCAAAGAACATCTTCCAAACAAAATTAGTTAGAGGAGGTTCTTCGGATAAGGTAACATATTTTTTTATTATTTCAAGAGGGGTTTCAGGAGCATCAGTGAGCTGCAAAATGTTGGACCCCAAATCGATATCAAGAGAAAAAACAGGATGATTAGCAGGGTTTGCTTCATCACTAATAATGTAAGCCATATGGGCTTCTCTGTAAAGTCTTCTATGTTCCCCACCAAACACCGAGATAGTTGCATATGAGAGATCCATATGCAAGGTTCCTCCAAGTCTTTTTATGCAAGACCTTGACAAGAACATGCCAAACTTAGGAGGAACATCGGCCACCACAACATCCATAAGTATACTTTTCATGGGCAGCTGAAATAGAGTCACAACCATGTCTTTAATGACCCCCAGACATTTTACTTTCCTAGATTCGAAAGAATATAAGTCATGATAGGTTTTGGTGATTTCCAGTCCAAGTTCATCCATAACAGATTTTGGCATAAGATTATGGGAGGCCCCTAAATCCAAAAGACAGTTATGCATCACCTTGTCATGAACATTGAGAGAAGTATAGAAGGGAGGGGATGAATCATCTCTATCTTCTATCAAAGGACCTAAAATCACAGCTGGTTTTTCATCTTGCAGATTTATTGAATTAGTGGAATTAGGAGAAACATCGGGCTGTAACATTTTGGTCATATATTTTTTAAATTCTTCATTTTTTATCAATTCCAAAAACGGTACAGGGATCTTAATTTTTTGGAACTCACTCTCAAAACTAAAAGAGGAGGAAGGCTTCAAAATCTCTTTGGTTTCAAGAGGAGGATTTATGATCATAAGTTGTGGGTTTTGAGAATTGTTTTCCTTGCTGCTCACTGTCACAGTCTTGGAAGAATCTTCTTTCTGAATATGCTGATTAGGGGCAACAATTTTTTCTTCATTCTTCTTAGATCTCAGATTATATCTACGAGCATTTTCCTTCGTTTTTTCTCCCTTTCTTAACTCATTGATTTGAATATCCATTAAAGATCGCTCATAAGGGGATTGATTCAAGTGTGGGGATGGGGATGAATCACCTAAATAGTGGATCTCAAGATCAACTTCTACCTCTTCTTCTTCTTCATCAACAACCAGATTATTCTGAAAAGGAGCTTGAATCCTCTGATCATCTCTCTCTGTTTCTAGGATCTCTAGGAAGGATTTGGGGAGCATTGTTGGGTATCCTAAAATTACCTCTATTTTCAGTGTTCTGATCATTTCTATATGGTTGTCTTCCTTCCGATTTTAACTTCTCAATCTCAGTAGAAAGGGATTTTACTAATTTGGTCAACTCATCTACCCATGAATGAATAGTAGGAGAGTCAGAAGTGGAAGCTTCAGCCTTGTTTTTCCTCCTATCTCTATCATATTTTCCCCTGAACGTATCTGAGGCGATTATGTTGGATTCAACCTCTAAGGAAACATATTGCATCTGAACTAAAGAAGGTGACCTTCTCTCTCAATAGAAGGCAGAACTCGGAGTCAAATGCACTTGCATAAGTGATTTTTTCCATGGTTTTCGTGGGTTTGATATCTTCAGAGATCTTCTTGTACATTTTGTTAAATATTTTTGAAAAGTTAGAGACAGACTCTCCTTCTTTCCTTTTCAAAGATCCAAATTTAGTAATATAGTATATAAAATCCTTTTTTTCACCCCAGTGCCTCAAGAAAGCTTCATCCAATGCCTCAATACCAGTGATGGATCCAGGGGCTAGACCCCTAAACCACTTCCCAGCCTCCCCAAAAAGGATTTGGATGAAAACCCTCATCCAAACATCTTCATTTTCAATATTTTTGTTATCTACATAGCTATAGAAAGCAACAAGATGTTCCTCGGTTGTTATATCTTCTTCTCCAGTAAACTTGGGCATGTATTTCAAATAATGTCTAGGGGGAAGAGCATTCATTGGCTGAGGCAAGACTAGAGGAGCATATCTCGTAGCCACTATGGAATCCATCCTATTTGCAGGGGGATTAACAACTGCCATTTGATTTTGGATTCTAGGTGAACAAGCTGGAGAAGGAGGCCGAGCTATGTGTAGATTAGGAGAAGAAGAAAAGGATAAAGGGGAGATTTCAGTCTTCACAACAACAGGTGGAGTCTTGGAAGAGGATGGTAAGGTCTGAGAAGGAGATGAAGTTCCTACTTCTTTGGCAACAAAATTTTTAATAGAGAGAGGTGTAGCAAAACCTAACGTAGGGAAATATTCAAAACTATCAAGACTGAAACACTTCTCAATATCAAGAGAGGAGAATATATCAATGTTTTCTTATTCAGTTTCAAAGTTAGAGTATTCAACATGAAACTCTTCAAAATCTAACTTTTTAGATACTTTAGCAGAAGATAAAGGAATCTTACTTGATAAAACAGCTTGAGTATCAAGAATGGAATCAGGCAACTGACTGGAAGCACTTGTGGTAGCAGCAGAAAAAAAATAATTTAGAAGCTTTTCCCTTCTTGATTATCTTCTCTGGGTTAGCCTCAAGTGGAACCAAAGGTAACTATGGATTTGATATTCTATGTCTGCCTTTAGGCACCAAATATGAATCAATGGAGTCGCCAGGTGCAAGATGCAATCTTCAAAATACTAAGTCTCGATGCACCTTGAGAGCTAGTAAACATTGTCATTCTATCCTAGGGAAAAGTCTTCAAATCGTTCCCCGACAACGACGCCAAAAATGTTAGCACTAGGAGTCACCTTCTGATTGCAAGGAAGGTAAGCCCAGTACTCATCAGATGATATGTGAAATTATGAGTGTTTTTTGAAAGGTCGAATGGAAAAAACTTGAAATGATAATATCCTCACTCAGAAACAGGGCTACCATGTAACAACAAATAAGGTCTTGACTAATTTCAACTAGTAGTTTGGGAGTAAATGTGGATACAAATAAGACTTGAATAAGAGGAATGTAAGAGCTACTGGAAACATCAGGTCCACAAAATCCCAAAGGAAGAAAGTTTCTTAAAACAATATCTTCTTGAAATTAGAAACTAAGGAGCTAAATAAACACCATGACAATAAAATGATCAAACAACCATCATATCATTACCACAGTCATCCATATGAAGCATTCAAATATGAACATTTAGCATTAGAAGAAAAATAGTTTGAAATAGGAGATGATTTCTATTAGTCAAAAAGTCTTAAGTCCAGTACATACTAAATCACAGTCACTTTATCCAAAATATTACAGTTTATTGGGAGCCTTGCTCTACCATCCAAACCTCTTAAAGCAATTTATCTATCTATTTATAACAAGAAAGGGAGGCAACAATTGGAGGTACGAGTTGGCCTCTTTTCCTTAAAAATCTCAAAATATTTATTTATTCTAACAACTAAGATAAAATCCATTGCTATAAAATAGGGAAGTGTTGGTGACTAAACCCAATCATGCTTCTAACTGCTTTGATTCTCTTTTGTTGCTCAGCTCCTGTTTTGCCATGTGTCCCTTTGGAGCTTGTAGTTTTCCTCTGCATGCCAATTGCTACTTTTGTTATTTATTCCATCATTAACTTATCCAAAACTATTGGCTTAGTATTCCTAGATCCTTGGTGTTTGTTGGCTACTCCCTTAGGTAGCAACTCTATGTAGCACCTTTTGAAATGGAACAAGGAGAGAAGGTAGCGCTTGTAGGTAGCGCCACTGTGATGCATATCTACACCAACATTTTTCCTTTGTTGCAATATTGAGTAGCGCCTGTGTGTGAACCTGCGCTTTGTAAAATATTACGCAGCACCTGTGGGTAGCACCTGTATGCCAATTATGTGTTCTGTAAAATATTACACAGCGCCACCTATGTTGCGTCTGCATAAGGTTTTGGGTAGCTATGCCAAAAATGCAGCGTCTTTGACTCTTGAATGTGTGCAGAGATGTTTGTGTCCTCCAATGATGACAAAATCATTTTACTTAGGTTCCTTTACCACTGAGTGAAGCTAACACTGAGCAAAAAATTCAAAATTCATATAGCTAAACACATAGAAGCCTATATAAGTGGCAAAAATGGTATGTGCATATCAGTTAACCTTCCCAAGAAGGAACAACTCTTCAAAAATGGGGTTTACCACTACCATCTACTTTGTCATTTTAACACTTAGCCTCACACTCTTTCTGGTGGAAAGAGTATCTCCAATTAACTCGGTAGACTTCTTCTTCTTAGCACTGGTAGGTTTCTTCAGTATAGTTGTGCTCTCCTTAGCTACTGGTTTGTCATCTTCAATGGCAGCCTCAACCAACACCTGTAAATTCTTTTGGGTTACCTCATCTTGGAAATGCTTCAGTTCTGCGTTTAGCTTTCTGTTCTAAGCCTGGAAACCCCTATTTTGCTTGTAGAGGTTCTGGAGTTGCCTATGAAAGGGTTGAACCCTTCTTGTTGCAAATTTTGCTAAGTCAAGAGTATCACTGTAGCCCTCTATAAGATCTGTCATCTTGGATCTCTTAGATATGGTTTCCCTTTTCAATTGGGCCACTTCCTTTCTTGATTCCTTAAGCTGTCTTATGAGTCTCTTGAAGTTCTGATCACCAAGGGGGTTGGGAACATGCGTAGTCTTAGCAGGCTTCTTCTCGCCCTTTTCTTCCATATGTACCGGAGTTTCCTTGCATGTTTCATCTGCCTTCTCAAAACCTTTTCCTTTATGCTTCTTCTCTTACACAACATCCTTTTCTTTATTCTCCATAGGTTTTTAACAATCCTTCACAGAAATTTCATCTTTCCTCTCTAAAGGTCTTTTGATACCTTTACCCCTAATTTTATGTATAGGGGTTTCTTGCTTCTCTTCTACATATTTTTCAATGCCTTTCCCTTTCTTCTTATGTATAGGGGTTTCTGGTAAAGGTTGTCCTTTGAAATCCCTCTTAGGGATTGATGACCTAGTGAAAGGTCTTTTACCCTTAATTTCAACTGCTGGAGGAGGAGAGGGAAAGAGAAGCTTATTTCCTTTTTTAGATGTCACCTTGGTAGAAGATGGAACTTCTTCTAACCCTGGTGGAGGTGGTGGTGATAAATATCTGTGTGGAGAAGGATAGACTTCCTCCTCAACTTCCCTGACCTGCTTATTGATCTATGAAACAGGGGCTCTACCCTTTCTCTTCTTGCTTCTCCTTGCTTTAGTACTGGTAGGTGATGAAGAGCCTGCAATCTGTGATTGGGGGGTAGGTGTTGGGTCCAGCTTGAAGTGATAAGTAACCAAAAATATCTCCCAGGAGATCTCTTTCTTTCCCAACTCTTCAGAGACAAGTATCCTGAGAACTCCAGTGTGGAAAATACTAGATTTCACATCCTTAGATTTGGCTTGCACCCTATCTGCCATTTTACTTATATTTATCAGCAGGTAATATGGAACATTCATCTGAACCTTACCAATAAAATGCAACAACAACCTTATGTGGTAATGATACATGGTGTTAAATCTCCCTTCACAACTAAAATATCTCTATATGATTTTCAACATTCTGTCAAAGTGGTTAATCAACTGATTCCTTGGCACACTCTTAGATAAATCATTGGCTTGGTATTCAGACTTGAAGAGATATTTGACAAAGGGTGAACTCAATACCATGGCCTTGAACCAATTTTCACCTGAAATGGGGATCCTTGTTGCAGCTGAGATGGAGGCTTCAGTTACCTCAAATTCCAAATCTCCAACTCTAGTTTTCTTGCCATCAAAATTTAGTGCAAATTGTTTTGCTACTTCTGGGTGGCCTCTCTACATGTTTTGGCAGAAAGAGAGGCATCCTGCTTTTCGAAAAATTTCCCTTGCCATGGGTTTAGTGTTAAAAAGGTGCATTTCCACAGGTTTTGTTCGAACTATCTTGCCACCTTTATCTGATTTCTTCGACTGAGGGGTCTCCATGACTTAGAAAGAGGGTTCTTAAGAGGTTGCAAGGGATGCTATTGACCAGAAAACTTCAATTCAAGTTTCAAATGCATAAGGATGGACCTCCAAATTAACAGTGCTTAGAAAAAGAGCTTGGCTATGAGAAATGGACCTTCAAGCTTATACAGATTTTCAGAGTGTAGACTGTGAGGAGGTAATCCCGAAATGACTCTTCGTACAAGATGAAAAGAAGCAAAGCATAATCAGAGAGGTTTGAGCAGTGCCTCTGCGTAGCGCAGCGCATACACAGATGATAGGTTATTGTAGGCCTGCAACTTTCAAAGGCTATGACAAACAACAATAATCAGACTATGGATACGAGCGATGATGTTTATAGGTATGGAAATATGACTCCCTTACTACCCTGCAAGCTTAACAAACTGAAACCCGAGCACAAATATCCTATGAAAATTAATATGCGAAGGAGGTTGCACAGGATACCTGTGAACTCGACATCTATTGATCTCCTTAGCGCGATATTAGGATGAGATTGGGGAAACTTCGGCCCTGAAATCTCTCACAACATCAGATTTAGTTGACATGCGATCGTCTGATCCAAACTAGCAAACTTATGCAGCGCATTACTGCTGAAGTTTTCAAATTTAGAAATCGTTACCAAGGATCATAAATGCAAGATCTTTTGAAATAATTTCAACCGACTTCTAGCACTGAAAACNTATGAAAATTAATATGCGAAAGAGGTTGCATAGGATACCTGTGAACTCGAAAACTGTTGATCTTTTCAATGCGAACTTAGGATGATATTGAGGAAACTTAGACCATGAAATCTCTCACAGAATCGAATTTAGTGGACATGCGATCGTTTGATCTGAACTGGCAAACTTATGCAGCGCATCACTGCTGAACTTTTCAAATTTAGAAACCATTACCAAGGATCATACATGCAAGATCTTTTGAAATCATTTCAACCGACTTCAATCACCAAAAACAAGGGTTAAGGTATCAGTGGTGGAAATCATTACTTGGAATGGATGAATGATAAACATGGCAGGTGCTACAGAAATGCCTGCTGAGTGGGCAGCGTTCTCCAAATCAAAAAATGATTGGATAGGTGAGTGGGGATGATGAGGTATGCATGCGAGGTCATGAGTGAGGAGAGAGGTGTGTCACATCAGCCTGGTCATGGGAGGTATTAACCTAGGGATGAATCACGAGAGGGGACATAAAGAATAGATCATGAGCTCATAAGGGTTTAAGGACCAAAAATTGAATTGTGGATCAACACATGAGCTATGACTCAAAGGTTTAGTCATCCTAAGGGGTCCTATCATAAATAACATTTAATGGATGGGAATAGAAAGTAAGAATCTAAGTTTCTTTTCTTTAATTTTTCTTTTTAACAAAAACAAACTAAGAGACCCAAGGCGACTTAGTGTGATAATAGGATTATTCATGAGAAATCTAATGGCGGAGTGATCTCTATGTACAAATACTTCGTAACCTATGATGTAGTGGAGAAACTTATTGATAGCATGAACTACTGCCAAGAATTCCTTTTCGGTATCTGTATAGTATAACTTGGTAGGGGACAAGTTCTTGATCACAAAATAAATCGCATAGGACTGCTAGTCTTGTTTCTACCCTAATAC
>JASDQU010739739.1:91517-104435 GCA_032191745.1 Picea mariana | reverse complement strand
TCCATAATAGGATCCATTGTATGGTGTTGCCCTACCTCAAGGGTTTGATGGTAATAAAGGAGATTTTGCATATTGTTCTTGTATATCTATTTTGGTTCTTTTGTATTCAGTATTTGGTTCTTAACAATTGATATCGGAGCACTTTCCTTGGGCAGACATTGTGGGCAAATATTTTTTTATTTTTGCAGATTTTTTTCGAAGAAGAAAAAAGAGGGTTGTGACATTCTCGAAGTTTTCGGTATATTTCTATGCAAAATTTTCAGAAAAGGATTGTAGATATGAATTCCTCTCAGAAAAGTACTGTTAAGAACCCAATACTGAATACAAAAGCACCACAACAGATATACAAGAACAATACGCAAAATCTCCTTTATTACCATCACACCCTTGAGGTAGGGCAACACCGTACAATGGATCCTATTATGGATGGGATCCTCTCATGTTCACTTGCCTCTTCGAGGGGGCATACTCCTATTGAGATACCACTCCACAATACAATACTTCTCTTCATGTCTTATTACATTGCTTGAACCCCTTTATATAGTGCTACCATCACCTAAGAACAGTCTATAGAATGAATCTTCTAGAAGTAGAACCTTCTAAGAAGTCCTCTTACATTTATTATATCTAATTACTCATTTATTATATCTAACTACCATAGTGGGTCTTATTTAATAATATAGTGGGCCTAATCCACCTTACATTGAATGACCTCCACTATTATCACTATGGGTCCTCTGGCCCCCCCCACTACCTCTCTAGCTACCTTACAAAAAGTCACAAAAAGTGTTCTACAAGACCACGTTGTGCTTTTGACTCTGTTTTTGGTCACCATTTTAAAAATATGTTTTTGAACAAATAAAGATGAATTTTGGAAAACCAAAGGAGGTTGTTTCTAAGGACATACCAAATAACAATAACCTCCATCAGTTTTTACACAGGTATCATATATTGGGAGATATTCAACTTTCTTGGAGACCTATTTTAGAAAATCAAATTCTCCAATTTAATTTCCTGTTTTAGTCATTATTTAAAAAGCATGTTTTTAACCAAATAAAGATGAATTTTGGAAAACAAAAGGAGTTTTTTTCTAATAAAATACCAAATAATAATGACCTCCTTCAGTATTTACACAGGTAGCATATAGTGGTATATATTCAACTTTCTTGGAGGCCTATTTCAGAAAATCAAATTCTCCAATTTAATTTCATGTTTTAGTCATTCTTTTTTGGCACATATTCCAAGAACATGGGAATGAATTTCACAACATTGAGAGAGTTTTATCTTAAAACCAACCTTATATACAAAAACCTCTCCCATTTTTGTAAAATTAGTTATGGTTAAAAAGTTATCTCCCCATATTTGACCCCTCTTTTTCTGTTGCGCTTCAGTCACAGTCACTTCGCTTTTGGACAGTTTGTTTTCAAATCAATTTTGAAGGGGTTAGATGTGAGTTTTTGCTTGGATTAGTGACTCCAGAGTGTAGAGGACATATTCATATTTCTATTCATAACTTTTTAATTAAAAAACAGATCGAGGAAGGCCTCCAAATCATCCTCCAAAGTTGTTTCTCTTCTGCTACAATTTGTTTCCATTTCCATGCTTTCCTATGATTGTTTCATAAGATTATTTTCTTTGTTTTGAATGAAACTTTCATGTTATATTACACCTTCTTCTGATGAATGGATTCATGATCTCATGTCCATTTTTAAAATCACCTCATCTTATCCTATACACAATGAAAAATTCTAAATTCTACGAAGTATAGCTACCTTACCCCATTCTATCTTTGCAACTCATCTTTTGGAAACCATGGCCTAGCTCCCTAGACCTAGACTCTCATCTAGAAAAATCCAAATCAAACCCACACTGAGCTATCCTTGTTCCTCTATTCATAGGTGTGTAACACATATCTGTAGTGAGTTTAACAATGTGTTATTGATATGTAATTGTCACAAAGAATTGGTTAGGAAGTATTCCATTATATAATCATAAAAATAAATAAATAAAATGCACAACGGGATTATAACACATAGTGGTGGCAGTGGTATCTAATTTATCATTTCAATAAAAAATAACTGATGATATAATAGCCCATATCATGAAAGAAATATACATAAATTTTACAAAGATTCTACTTCTTCTTCTCATGGATTATAGATAGATAGTATATATCATTTGTTAGCTCATGAAACCCCTCCCCCACTCTTAAGTATTGTGAAAATAAAAAATATATGGAACCAGTCAATTCTCCCAATAGCCTAAGATTTGAAGCTTTCCAAGTGTAGAGATAAATTTCACACATCAGTCTGATGAGACGGTTAGAGTATGGCCCCACCTATAGGATATAACATCCTACATATAGTTAAGAAGAGGTAGGCGAGATATTCTTAAGATAGTCTTAAAGCTATTTCCCAATGGTAGAGTTATGGAGTTCATTGACCTTATCTTAACCATACATACTTGTTTTCATCTTTGTCTACAAGTAATGTCGTACATCAGGACAAGTTTAAGATTTAGGAATTTCTTATTTTTTTGGTCATATTATCATCCTCGCTAGGTAGAATGCCCCACTGCCAACAAGCATGTTCAATACTCCGATGGGTTTACATATTCATACCATAGGCCGGTACCCGCTGCCACCAAACCTGTTCAGTATCCTGGTGGGTTAGCCTCTTACAGCCTCAGAGACTGGCCCTCCATATTTTAATATTTAAATATAAGATTTCTTTGTGCAAGAAGATGGGGGAACAACTCTGAAAAAAACTTTTTCTCTTTTCTCAATTGGGATGGTATTTATGTTAGAGGGTGACTTTCCTTTATATATTTCTTATAGATTGTCCTAATGTAATGGGTACTTAAGAGGACGTGGCCTATCTAAATATATGATATAATCAAACATTTTTAGTGTGTAGTGGATGGTACCATTGGTAAAGAACAGAAAGGT
Source organism: Picea mariana (assembly GCA_032191745.1). Taxonomy (NCBI): domain Eukaryota; kingdom Viridiplantae; phylum Streptophyta; class Pinopsida; order Pinales; family Pinaceae; genus Picea; species Picea mariana. The sequence continues at coordinate 101,488 of JASDQU010739739.1, read as the reverse complement.
ATCTTTAGGCTCAACTCACTTTCTTCTTTTTTTAAGTTAATGTGATGTTTCCATGGCTAACCGCTAATCATACCTCCTTGTTACTTTTTAATAAAGATACTTTACTCACTTACTCAGGGTTCTTGGGAAAACTATACGAGTAACCTCTCAGTTTGATGGTTATGGTATCACTTTCTTATATCTAGTGGTGAAGGTTTAAGAGGAACTGCTATTTAATATGCCTTAAGAAAAATAAGATGGAAATGTTTGCAAAAAATGTGGCTAATTACAAAAAGTCGTTATTCAACTGATGCTTAGCAGACAACAAGGTTCAAATATAGCAATATTTTGAAGAAAAATCATTCCTTTTTGTCTCCTTGAAATTGTCTACTCTTGGTGATATAAATACCTAGAGAGATCTCTAAGATTGTTTGTCAAAAACCACACTCTAAAATATCAAAAACTAATGATATCAATGAGAACAAGTCACCGGAACATGTATCTCATAGTTCTTTTATTAAAAATAAAATGTAAAATGAGGTTGCATTAGACTTTAAGCTAACCTAACAACATGCATTTTTTATTTACTATCCTACCCTACCTAAAAATAAATAAAAATCGTTATTCAAGTGTAATCACTTTTTCAATGTAACCATGTGCGAAGCAAGATAAGAAACATACCCATATCTGCATATGAAACATTTACCACAGTGATTACCTGGATATGAAGAACCAACCAACCTACTTGTTTTGACATCAAAAGGTGTTAAAGAAGATAATAGTATTGTGTCCTGATGACCTCTTGAAACCAAATTTCAATGTAATCTTGATTTTCATCAACAATAATTTATATGCTCTCCTTCATCATGCTATGCAGATCCTCTTCTTCTGGATGATTGATTTCTGAAGTACATAAAGGATCTACTGAGATGGATGTTGAGAACTCCTCAATCTCAGATCTTAGTGATTGCTCTCCACTAGATGTAGTCCATAAGTTTTCAACTTCCTTCACAGTTTGGCAAGGAAAATCATTTTGTAGCTCATAGGACCTTGATTCTTCTAATATTTTTGGAGAGGTAGATACACTTTTGGTTGCTGCCAAAATATGTTCTTCTTGAAAAGAAGAAATCCTGATTGCTGCTAGGATTTGAGAAAGTTCCCTCAAGCTAATGGTTGCTTCTGATTTTATTTTGTTGGTTGATGGATCCTACCTCACATAGGGATTAGTGTCTAGGGTTCTTAAAACACCCAAAAGTTTTTTATTATTATAGAATGTTTTTTTTAAGATTTTTAATCACAACTACCTAAAAGATGAAAGACATATTTAAAGAAGATTTGCACAAACCAAACACACCATGCTTGCATAAAATAAATCACATTTACAGGAAATAAATCAAAGCATAAAATAAAATACGATTGCAGGAATGAAATCAAACTTACACGTTTATGGAAGTAAACACACTGGAAGGAAAAACAAACACACTTTGCGAAAGGGAAGCACACTTGCATGAAAGAAATAAAACTTGCATAAAAGAAATAAAAGACAACACTCTTGCAATAAAATAAGAACACTTGCAGGAAAGCTAAATTGCGGGAAAGTAAACACACTGTGCAGGAAAGAAAGCATGCTTGCGGGAAAGTAAATTGCGGAAAACGTAAGCACACTATGCAGGAAATAAAGCACTCTTGCAAGAAAGTAAATTGCAGAAAAATTAAGCACATTATGCAGGAAAGAAAGCATGCTTGCAAGAAAGTAAATTGCAGGAAATAAAACAAACTGAGAAAAGTAAACAAACTAAGAAAAGTAAACAAACTTGCAGAAAACGTAAACACTCTTGCAGAAAGGAACAACAAGGCTTTGGAGCGACCCATTAAAATGGATGCATAGGTTTTTACCTCTCGTCCTAAAGTTTCTCCTCCCCCTTGTTGTGTAATTAAAGGCAACCTACCTATCTAGCTCCAATCCCTTTAGCACCTCCCTGGCAACGATGCCAAAAATGTCGAGTAAAATATATGCTATCTATCTCAACATTAAATTGTCAACCCTGGGCTCATAAGCTTCGAGGTGCTAGCACTATATATGCAAGTCTAGAGCTCTAATATAGCCTAGACTAACCTAATCTGATCTAATGCCAATAAACTCAAATAATGAAGAGATTTAAACAATTCTAGAATTATGAACTACTTACCCTAAGCAACTTCAAACAAGGTATTGGTGGACTATTTCTAAATAAGCAAATAGCAATCTATTTTAAAGCAAGTTAATCTATTCAATTTTTTAAGTAAGCAACAATAAGTAAGCTATCTATTTAATTGAGATTTTATGATCTAAACTAAATTAGTCCTATAATTAAAAATCATATTTCAAAACTCTATTCTTAAGAAGAACTAACTATTTCTATCTTGCAAGAATGAACACTCGTCTACCTCACTAAAAACAAGAAAAACAAGAACTCACATCCCGATGGAATCTAACTACTAATGAAAATTCAAGTAAACATCAATCATTCACTCTATCACATAATTGTTGGAAAGTACTCTATTAAAATCACTAATTTAAGTGAAGCTATAAACTCATCAACTCATAATTTAATTCTTAATTAAAAATCTGAATTCAAATTCATATTTAGAATGACAATAAAAACACTATGTGCAAATCTATAACTCTTGACTAATGCTAATTATAAATTACAACTCAAATCATAATTGGAATTTCATAAAAAAGAACTAATCTATCATTAGGAATCATATTTCAAAAATAAAAATGATTTTAAAAATCATAATCCCAAATCTACTTCTACCCTAGCATACGAAAACAAGATTGGTAAGCAAAATATATCTATGAAATCATAATTAAACTGAGAATTAGTAAAACTTGCAATTATTTATCCATCGAAGCTGCAAAAGAAACTTTATCTAAACCAATCCTCTGTTTCAAAAACTACTCTATTTTAATTTACAGAAATCAATTTAAAACTTCAATACATTATTTAAGATAGTAACCTATAGGCCAACTATTAGGAAATAAGAAACGTAGCATAAAAAATAACCAACTCCTATAAGCAATCTGCAAAAGATGAATTAAACAATTAAATTGTAAACAACAAATACAACATTTAGAATTACAAAATACATGTAACAGAGAAATGAAATGAATTATAACTACACAACTGAAATACACGATCTATGTATCTAAGTATTCACCCAGACAGTTGGTGGGCCCCCCAGCAGGTCGTGGCTACTCCTCAATAGGAAAACACAGGCTTAACTGAATGTAAATCTGTCATTAATCATAAAAATGAATTTGGGAACAAAATGTTTGTATTACACAATAAAATTCTTCTTAACAATTCTGTTCCCTGGTCTTGCCACTACTAGTGGTATTTATAGGTGAATTATAGGTCGAGATATCGACCACTGAAAGGGTCGACCTCCTCTAAAAATAACAAATTCATTAAATGAGATGCTAACAACTTTGGCTTCTAGAAACTAAATGAGCCACTCAATGATTAGCATAACTGCCTAATATGAGATGTCAAGATCTTAGTAATTGGAGGCAACGAGGGTGAACAAAACCCATGTCGTTGATTTGCCTAGCACAGGTCGTCGAAATAAAAACCACCAACTTGCCCATGTTTTTAGTGTTGGATGCAGTGTCGGATGAAGTACCGAATGGAGTGACGGATGACGTACTGGATGGAAAAATGCCTTGCGAATTTTCCCTATGACACACATATTGTGCATTAACTTCTTGTAATCATTAAATCTAACTGAATTAAACTTAAAATCATCACAAAACATCGATTTGCACATACCTGGTATAGCCATGATGAATTGATATAAAATCCTTCAAAACTTCTTCAAAAATGGTTAAATACACATATAATATCATACAAAAAGGATTTAATCAACATCATTAATTAACCAAATCATGAGTCCAATAGTTCCCAAACAAGAAGATTCCATCATCTTTCATCCTATAGTCTTTTAATTTCGTCTATATATTACCTTATTGTAAACCTTATTTAACTTGTACAGAATTCTAGTCTCATGCTACAGTTTCCAAAATTCTACTTTTTAAATCTAAATTGTACATACTCATAGTTGTAGCATGGGTATGCACCCCCTCTTACTAAGTGCATCAACCACTTTAAATTTCAGCTATACATTACCTTATTGTAAGCCTTATTTAACTTACACATAATTCTAGTTTGATGCTACAGTTTCAAAAATTATACTTGTAACATCCCCTTTATAATCCTTAGTTTAATTAATTCTTTATGTATATATAATCTGCGGTTACAACCAAGTGATGTAATATGTGAAATCTATTTCTAAATTTTAATAAATAAAATGTGATGTCATTTGTTAGGGGACATGGACAGATATGGTAGCTGAATTAATCCAAAAGAAAGGGGAGGATCTAAGAGAGTGTCTAAGAGAGGGGTCCAAGGGGGGAATTACCCATGTCTATTAATTCAATCCACTTCCTAAAATTAATATTGGTATATGAACCTTTTAATTTTCTGATTGAATGTTCCCAAAGCCAATCATTGAATGCATGTAAGAGGGTGRGTGTGAGAAGTCACATCRCATAGTTATTGGAAGCATGGGGMTRAAGTACCATCAACATTGGGGAGTGTGGGAATCAATTTGCTTGGAGGAAAAGAGAGGAAATTTGCATGGGCAGTTATAGTATTTTTTTGGAGAGTCATGTTGGACATGAACAAGTAGAGAAGGGGGAAGAAGAACATGGGAGCTAAAGCAAGCGTGGAAGGATAATAATGGAGCATGTTGGAGTGTTTCTGAAGCATATTTGGAGTAGAAGACTAAAGAGCCAAGTTGTCAATCCTGAAGAGTGAACTCATGTATGAGTTTCACTGTAACAACAAGTGATTGTTCTTGTTTTCATGGTAGTTTTCTTAGGAGTGAACTCCATTGAGTTTCCCAATAGAGAGATTCCTAGTTACATGTTCCAGAGAGATAATGATAAATGAATGGGATGCCTGATGGACTAAGAGTAGTGAAGGGGTACATTCCTTGGGTTACGCAGGTTGAGAGGAAGAGATATGGTGGAAAATCAATATAGTTGTAGGTGAATGCCAGTGGGTTGTGGGATTTTTGAGCCGTGAATGGATATTGAGAGACCACCCTCTTTTGTTGAAAGATATCCCCAACTTGGGGGTGAATTGTTTTTGAGATTTGGAACAAAAAATATATGGTTGGTTGGAACATCCATCCTAAGAAACTGGTTGCACAACTATTTTTAAAATATGAGTGTTTTATCTTGTTTATTTATTGTATTATGAGTTTAATTGTTGTGTATTAACTTTTTGTTTGAGAACAAGTTATATGTTGCTATGATGATTTATTTAAACTGCATTCACGTCGTTTTTAGCATTTTGTAGATGCATCTAATTAATGGTATCAAACAATAGTTAAATATGTGTGTAATTTGTAGTTGGTAAGCTATAGGAAATTAGTAAGAAAAAAAAATAATTTTATGAGTATTTCTGCACGTAATGGACCTCAGATAGGTTGGGGAATGTTACATTATGGCATCAAAGCTTCTGGTTCAAACAATGGACTTGTATGGGCCAAGAACTAGTGTGAATTTGGGAAAATTTGTTGTTACATATTTCAATATGTGACGAATTTGGGGGGAAATGGAGAAAATTAAAATGAAATCCCCTAATTCGTGAGAAACTTCAAGTGTAAATTCCTTAGAATTGTCGAATAGATGATACAGGGCATCAATATGCAGATCTGCAGAGTTAAAATTTGACCTGGAAGGATGAAATTCATGTTTTAATGGTTGTTGAATAATTAGGTGAAGTTTGATGGATCGACGACCAAGATTTTGTTTGATTTTGAGATCAACGATCAAGATTTATTGTAATTTGAATTAAAAAATTATAAGGTTTTTCAGAGTGTGGAAAGGTCTAGTAGATCGATGGCCGAGATTCATTTTCGACAGTTGGGAAAATGAAACAAATCAAATTTATGGATTCATTTTTGGTCATTTGGTAGTTGGAGTAGATCAATGGTCAATATTATTCTAAATGGAAGATCGACAACCCAGACTCATCCGATATTTGCTCGAAAATTTCTACATGTTGGAGTTCACCAAAAGAATTTTTTGATGGCCAATGACTAGAGGTCAGTTGTAGCATGCTCACTACAATCCCAAGTTTAATTAATGGTTAATGTAGATATAATGTATGGCTACAACCAAACAATGTATATGCAAAATGTATTTCTAAGTTTTAATAATAAAAGGTGATGGTAGTTTCTAAGGGGACATGGAAAAAAATGAGGTATAAATTAATCCACAAGAGAGGGGAGGGTCTAAGATAATTTCTAATAGAGGGGTCTAAGGGGGAATTACCCATGTCTATTAATTCCATCCACACTCCTGAATTTTTATTACCATTATGTATTAAACTCTATTTTTTTATTGAGTGTCCCCACAACTAGTCATTGAATGTATGTAAGAGGGTGGGTGTGAGAATTTACATCCCATAGTTATTGGGAGTATGGGGGCTGAGTATAATCATCTTGGGGAAGTGTGTGAGTCAAACAAGTAAGCCAAAGGGAGGAAATACTTATTGGTAGTTACAACAGTTTTAGACAATCATGTTTTTGGCATGAACAACAAGAAAACAGAAAGAAAGAGAGCTTGGATCTATAGCAACCATGGAGGGTGAATTCTGGAGCATGCTAGAGAATTTTTGGATCATTTTGGAGAATAATATTAAAGAGCTAGGTTTTCATGCCTAAAAAGTGAAATCCTATGTGATTTTCATTGTAACAACAAGTTTTTGTTGTTGTTTGTTGATAGTTTTCCTAACAATGAGCTCCCTTGAGTTTTCCATCAGAGATATTCCTGGTTACCTATTCCAAAGAGACCCTGATAAACAAATGGGACACCTAAGGGAAGGGGTACATTCCTTAGGTTGGGGTACATTCCTTGGGTTGGAAATGTTGAGAGGAAGATATCTTATGGAAAATCAAGATAGTTATAGAAGAGTACCAATGGGTTGTGGGATTTTTGAACTGTGAGTGGACAATGAGAGACCACCCTCTTTTGTGGATTGATAGCCCCAACTTGGGGGTGAATTGTTGTTTCTATTTGGAAAAAAAATTCTTTGGTTGGGTGGAATGTCTGTCCTAAGTAGTTGGTTGCATAACTGAATTAAAAGATAAGTGTTTTATCTGTTTATGTGTTGTATTTATTAGATAAATTGTTGTGCATGAACTCTGTGTATGAGACTGATTTATATGATGTTTTAATAAGTTATTAGCTACATTAATGTTTGTTTACAATGTTGTAGAGGCATTTACTAAATGGTATAATATAATATTTAAATCTGTATGTAATTCATAGTTGATAAGATACAAAACATTAGTTAGCAGAAAATGTTGATTAAGGTTGGTTGTCATTGATGTCAACTCTTGAAGAAAGCCCCATAGCACAAAGGTTTGGGTAATGGACCCAAGTTTGTTTGATGTAAATATGACTCATTGTTGTTTTTTCATGGTTTATAAGAATTAAATATGGGTGAACTCCAAAGTGGTCCCCTTATGGTGAAAGCCCTCATGGGAAGACGCTTTGCAGAGTAAGATAACCCATGCTTAATTGTGGAATAATGAGATGAAGGACAGTGAATTTTTCAGGGAAACTATCCTAGATGGATAGTTCTTGTCATGACATTTCCGTTGGTATGTATAACTTCACATAACTCCTCACGGTTAGAGAGTTATGACCATGTGAAGTTGGAGAACCCAGGTTTGGGTAATAGACCCAAGTTTGTTTGATGGATAACAGTATGATTTTTTCTATATTTGAAGTTAATACTATTCTATATGGATATTACATGTCATTCTGTTTCTGGTGGTATGTGGAATGTCACAGAACTCCTCAAGGTTTGAGAGTTATGGCTTTACGAAGTTGGAGNTAAAAAATAAAGTGAAGTGATGAGTGTATTATAATTCAAATTGAATACAAAATAAATTATTTCAATAATTAATTTAATGGAGAAATTATAAGTGGGTTAACCCTAAAATAAGGAAAGTGGGCCAAGTGACCTAGAAGATGTTCATAAGGAAGCTACTTGGAGAGTATAAATAAGAGGCACGGCTCTCTCATTTTAATTAAACTTGAGAATATTGAATATCTATAGGTGTATAAGGTAACCAAGGATATCTAAGCTAAATTTATGAGGGAAGGTGAAGAAAAGAAGGCCGAAATGCAAGGAAGGATAAATTCTTTTAATGGTGCTTTCTAAGGTATGTTATTTACAGGTCATCTCACCATTTTCGCTATAACTTGTTTTCTATAATGATTCAGACTTTGAAACTTCTATTAAATTGAGAAAACATACCCAAGTATCCATGGTAAAAAATTTAGCTTTTGGTTCGTTATAGTTTGGGAGTTAAAATCCATGGAAAATAGGGTTTGTGGCTAGTCCTGAAACTAGTCAAAAACAGGTGTTTCGAGTAAAAAAATCATAACTTCTTAATAACAGATCCAACTTTAGTAAGACAAAATGTGTTGTTTAGGTTATAGTCTCTAGTATGCTTTGTAATATTTTTAGATCAATTCAACAAATATTTTGTGTGGGGCATGCTCTACAAGGTCACTCTCTAGAATAAGCTAGAATTCAGTAAGGTATGTCATTCTTGCTATAACTCATTTTCTGAGAAGTTCCAAGTAGTGAAACCTGGAGGAATTGCATAAAACACACTGAATAACATTGTGTATCAGTTTCATATCTTTATACATTACAGGTTCAAATTTATGATTACTTCAAGTTAGGGTTGTTGACTAATCCAAAACTAGGCATGTGAGACTAAAGAAAAGTTTGATGAAAATGCTAGTCTCTTGTTGTTAAATTTAAACAAGATTTGTAGGAATGTGATCATATACACCAGGTCTATTACAGGGCTACAAATTATATTTGGATGATGAAATTGATGAGGGATTTTGGTTGAGGTACATGTTGAGTACATGGTTGAGACAAGTAGTTAATGAGTTGGCACATACATGAGGTGTATAGTTGATGATGTTGGTACATATTGATGAGTCATTGTTGACGAGTAGTTGACACATGATTGGTACATACTTGGTACATGGTTGGATGCACCTGTTTATGGTACAGGTTGATTACAGGTTGTTTGGTACAAGTTGGTGCATGGTTGATGCACTTGTTTATGGTACATGTTGATTACAGGTTGATGCATGGTTGATGCATGGTTCAGATTTATTGGTACAGGTTTACAGTGGTATATCTCACAGTGATAGTGTGGCAGTGGTTCCATCATTCTACTTCTACTTCAGGGTGGCGGGATGGGGCAAGGACAGGTGGTTGTAGCCACCTTCCGGTTGTAGTCGAAGAACATAGGGGGTTGTAGCCTCCTTCTAGTTGTAGCTAGAGAATTGGGGAGTTAGAGCTTCCCTCAGGTTGTAGCTTGAGAAACTAGGGGGTTGGAGCCTCCTTTCAGTTGCAGTTGGAAAACAAAGGAAATTGGTGCTTCCAATGAATGTAATTCTTCAAGACATATAAGAAAAAGCATTCTATGGTTTTCTCCCGATTCGGGTTTCCACGTAAAACACTAGTGTACTATGTATGTGTGTGATTATTTATTTCTTACTGGTCATATTGGATAATAATTCTACATTGATATAACATTTGAAAAAAAAAATATTTTAATTACGCTATTACTGATTCACCCCCCCTCTCAGTAATCCAACAATTGGTACCAGAGCAAGTTCCTTCAGAAATCAGTTTAACCACTGAAAGGTAGATCATGGAGAGTACCAATTCGTATAAAAACAGAATACCATAGTTTGATGGACATAAGTATGCTTTTTGGAGCATAAGGATGAAGACATATATACATCCATAATGATTTCAAGTTTGGCAATCAATTGTAGATGGATACACAGCACCAACAGTTCCACCAACAAATGACAAAGCAGTGAAACTCGG
>JASDQU010739739.1:71187-89765 GCA_032191745.1 Picea mariana | reverse complement strand
TTCTGGTTGTTCAATGTAGACTTCTTCTTCAAGTTCCCCATTCAGAAAAGATGATTTTACGTCCATCTGATATACTTTAACATTTTTGGAGCATGCATAAGCTAAAAGCAAACGGATTGCTTCCATTCTGGCAACTGGGGCATATGTCTCTTCAAAGTCGATTCCTTCAATCTGTAATATAGATGGAAAATTATATAATGATCCATTCTAGATCAAAACCTCTCCAAGGATATTTAACAAGAAGAAAATCTTAGCATTGAAACCATACATATGCAACTGTGAATAAGATAATTATTCTTATGGATGCCATAAGAAAAAAACTAAGGATGAGTTGGATAAGGCACCTCCTTCTAATAATGGTAGTTTATTCAAATGGAGAGTGTGGAATACTCTCTTAATTTTAGATTTTTAATGCCAAGACATGATGATTTTAGGGTTAGGAGAGTTCTCCTTTTACGTGTGCCAATATAATGGGGTCAAATATGCACACAATGTGTTTGAAGAAATGCATAAATGATATTATCCTCACAAAATGATATGTTAAGTCATTGTGTTCGACTCATTTCCACCATGAAGTTCGTTTATCTCTTAGAATTAAATAAATACAATGTTAAAATTTATGGATTACCTTGTGAGAGAGTTGAGGTTATGGTTTCTTCTTAACTATATGTATGTAAGTTTATGGATTACCTTGTGAGAGAGTTGTAAGAGAGTTGAGGCTATGATTTCTTCTTAACTATATGTATGTGTTCCATTGTGCTATTCATGTGCATATTCCATGAGCCCTCCCATGAATTGATGCCCTTGAATTAGAGGTTGTTTGCAATGGTTGAGAATGGTCATAGTCCATAACTCACTAGAAGGGTATCAAAATACACTATAGAGTGTCCATAGAGGAGATATTGTTGATGGAAAAATGAAAAAATGAATAGGCTGGTGGTCCATAGGAAGAAACAATTGATAGGATTTCATCTAGAATGAAATGGGAGGTGGAAGGAATAGAATTTATTTTCCTTGATATAGGAAGGAAAATAAATATAATTGCAATCAATATTAATCTAGATGGTTGCCTTGAATTGGCCATTTAGGCACAAAAATTCAAAGAAATAATGTATAATAGTAAACAATATACATTATAAATAGTTGTATGTTATACAATATACATTATAGGAGTAGTTAGATGACTAAGGGCCTCTATTTCCAAATAGATCAAATATAGTGCTAATAGAAAACCTTGGAAAATAGAGTGGAAAATCCAATAATGGAAAATTAGAAGCCCCCTTAACATGCACATTTCATATGAAAGTGGCTTAAATATGACCATTGACCTTCTAAAAGAGTTCTCAAAGAAGCAAATGAAGCATTGCACACCAAAAATAAAATGTCCATCCCTATATCAAGATCTTTGTTGTATAATCAAAGTAAATTATCAATATTCCTAGAAATTTAGTTGGAAGGTTTTATATTTTTCTCTATAAATTCTCAAAGATGGAAGAGGACAACTGTGAAAAAATCTTACCTCTACAAAACACAATGAATATTCCAAGTGTGATTCTTCTCGGAAGGAATCATTTAATCTATGTAACTAGTTGGAAGATGGGTCAAGCTATGCCTTTCGAGTTGATTCCATCCTTTCCTTATCTAGTTTCGTTCTAGTTGTTAGTTTCTCTCTCTAGTTATAGCTAGATTGCATTGAAAAGTGCTCTTGTTTACTACAATGTTCCCTTTTCTTCTTAAATGAGTACCTTTCAGGCACCACATTTTGTACATGGTTTAGTGGAAACGTTGTAGATGGTTTAGGCATGTGCATTATATGGGAATGTAGGAGGGCATGGTAATTTAGAATAAAACTTAAATAGTTAGAGGGATTTAGAGGGATTTGAATTAGTATGTATTATAATATATATTATATCTATAGTAAAAGGTGAGAAGAGGATATGAAACCAAGGTAACCTACCTTGATATGAGAACTATTAAGCAATAAAAACAATATGGATGAAAATAAAATAATATTGTTTGGAACCAATAGTTCCAACTTGATTTTTTGTGGAAATATTATCTATTGTATTAGAGATGAAGTTGTCCTAATAAAGAATTATATGTACATAAATGGAAATTGAGTAGTGAAAGCTCCATATCTTTCGAAATCCCATTTTGCAATAGTAGTGCAAGATTCTAAACCATAGATCCAATTGTCATTGTCCAGTGTTTGAGTGAATGCATTGCAGTGAGTTTTATGTTACAGTTATATAACTAGATCTAGTGAGATCCTAGAATGATAGGAAGTGGTGGAATTAAATAAATAAAGATGGTATATATCTTTGAAATGGAAATTAAATAGTGAGAATATTAATATGAAAACAATCAACCCTTCTTAATCTCATGTATGACAAGAATATTATGTTCGAGGAAGGGTCATCTAAACTTTCTTCGATCTCCCCCCCAAAGAGAATAATAATCTAGAAGAAGGGCCAATCAACTCTTCCTCATGCTCCCACTAGGGGAATCATATCATATCCTTTGGAAAATGATACAAAGAAAGCATATCCTCTATTCTTATTTTAGAACCAACAACACCACTAGAACAATTTGTTTGAGAAATGATTGAATTAATGAAGAACCAGATAGAATGGGAATATTGTGAATTGTGTCACGCTATGCATCCCAGGATATTACGTACCCCTACTATGATTTATTAATATGCCTGTGAATATTTGTTCGATGAATTTGTTCTTGTTATCATCACTATTGATGTGTTGGAGGCATCAAGTTAGTACACGAGCATCATAATTGTTGATGAAATGCAGCTATGGGAAATATCCTCCAACTTACAAACCTGTGAGATGTGGAACATATAAGTTATGTGAGTCTTTCTCTCAGCTTACAAACCTGAGAGAAATCCCCTAAGAAGGGTACATGGTTCCTACCTAAGACAAAGCTAGAAACGTAGAGATGACCTCCTCCATGACGTAAGTGAGAAGAACTCCAGATGATTATCTGGTGGAAAAGTGATCTGTTGAGTTATGACGTGCATGTAGTTGAGCACAAGGTGAATGTGTGAAATCCCAAAAGTGTTGGGCACATCGTCATGTGAACAGAAATGAAGATGATGTGATAGCCTCCTCTGAGCAACAGAGTTGACGAGAAGACTCCAAATGATTCTCATGTCTGTGGCAATGAGAAAGCAGATCTGTAGAGTGGACGTGCCTATGGATGAGCACAGGTGAACGTGTGAAGACATGGTTCTTCTGTGTAATGCAGTGAATCATAGCTATGACATCCCTATGGATGTGCCCCTAGTGGATGACCACTAGTGGGTGTATCAGATCCTTTGCTATATATTGTTCAAGAGTCAGACCTACCTATAACCCTAATTGTTATGTAAAGGGTACAGGTCGGTCCCACCTTAATATGTTTAATAATAAATGTAAAAGATAATTAATATTAATATTAATTATAATATATATATATATATATATTATGTCTTAGAGAGATCAGCGTTGTTGTGCCAATAGACACTTCAGTTGATAGGACAAGTATAATATAAGTAAAGGGAAATCTCCCATTGTAGAAACATATCATACTTGTGAGTTTGGAAATTTCAGCAAGTACACTTCTTTGGAAAAAGGTGTGCACCTCTCTTGGGCACTAGAGTTCTAGGGTTTAAGAACCCTCTTGTGTGCTAGGTCTTTCTTGGAGGTGAAGGTATTTCTCTTGAATATTATAGCAAAGGATTTTGCTGGGTTTTCTTCCCTTGTTGAGAAGGGTTTCCCATGATACTTCTTGTGTTCTTGTGCATGGTGTTTCTTCTTGTGATCTTCGTTGCTGCAACATTATTGTTTATGGTTAAGTGAAATGATAAAAATGGAATGAACTTCATTCTTAACCTAGCTTATGAAAAATCAACAATAATAAGCTAGTGGAAAATCTCAGATGAATAGAGAGAAATCCATCGATATCATTTGCATCAACGACATCAATTCCTCTAATGGGATTTTACTAGAGCCATGGGGTCACCTTAAGGAAGTTGTTGAATATGTGGTTGCACCTAAAAATATTATATTAAAATAATCTCATGACACATGCATACATAAGTGGATCAAAGGGCACTCTCATGTCCTTCAATTTAAAAAACAATCCCAATGAGTTATCTAATTTTATTTGAACAATATTTTTCAAGGTAGAGTTTACCATGAGGTCTTTGGTTCTAGTCTAGTTGAGTTAATTGGTTTACCAGAAAATATTGTGGCTAGTGATTGAATCTCTCTCCATTTAGATATTCCAACGAAAAGGGTGGAACATACAAGGTTTTCCTTGCATATCTATGTATGTGTGTATGTGTGTATGTATATCCTGATAGAGAAACCAAAGGGATGCTTCCCCACATCCATGGATGGTATTCCTAGTAAACCTATCAATGTAGAGTAGTGCACTTAAACCATGGGGATTCGAATCAAACACCTACTACCATGGAACTAGAGAAATTCCCAGAAACATTGGCAAAAACAAGTTGAGCTAACCCCTTGGACTATATATAACATTATATATATATTTCTAGGCAAAAAGGATTCCCCACATTTCTTGGATGGTATCCATAGTAAACCTTTTTGATGCATATTAATATGCTTCATCCTTCTTGGATGGTATCCATAGTAAACTTGTTGATGAAGACTAATATGCTTCATCCTTCTACACCCAAGCACAAAGTTTTGTCCCCACCACCCCTTGTTGTTGCAACTCATCAACCCTTACTATAGGAATCGAAGTTAAATGAATGATAAGACAAAATGGTACTTAAAACCAACTAAACTCATGTGTATGTGTTTTTTAAACCCTAACCCTCTAAATCCACATAACAAAATTAACCAGATTTAAAGATCTTGTTGTTGCAGTCATCGACCCTTACTAGAGGAATTGAAGTTAAATGGATGATAAGACAATATGGTACTTAAAACCATCTAAAATCATGTGTGTGTTTTTTAAACCCTAACTCTCTAGATCCACATAAAAAAATTAACCATATTTAAAGATCTTAATAAAATGCGACTGATACAGCCTAAGTAGGCCTAATGGTTAAGAACATGTGTTTCCTCCTAAGAGGTCACAAGTTCAAATCCAGAGGGGGGTAAGGTATGTATACCTCCGTAGACCTTACCAGTCAAATCGCAAATAAATTATTATTAATATTATTTAGTGGCAATATAAAGAAATATATCATTTTAGGCTTACAAGGCATAAAGCTAAATACACAAAGTACTTTTAACTATAATAATCTATATAAATGATGTATTATATTATTTGAATTATAATATAATTGAAACTATTGTATCGCCACCTTTCCTTGCATTGGGTCCACATATCCTTTCACATATTGACTCGAAAATTTAACATATTAACTACCCACCATGTAACATTCAATATTAAATTTTGCATATTCTACATCAGTGTTGCAGGAAGTTTAAGATGTTTTAACCCAAATTTTGGGTTTTTCCTAAGATTCAACTTTGAGGCCTTATTTGGCCTCACATCGAGCTTGTTTTGACCTATGTCATCCTAACTGCTACATGGTCTACGTCTCCTCCTTCCTCATCCTGTCACCTAATTGCTATGTGTTCTAGTCTCATATTTTCCCTGTTGATCCTACTCTTGTACTTGTTGATTCGAGCTCCTGAGTGGAGACAATTATCTGGTTCTATGATGCATTTTTGTAGACATAGATGATCTCGGTCCCTTTATCCAACTTCGGATCCATCCTTTTTGGGGGCTTCATGATATGGCTGGAGAGCTTCAAGGGGAGATTATTCCCTACACTATAAGGAAGACAAAATAATAGGTCAGTAAACCTGAAATTATGCTAGCAATACTCAATGATGTTATGCACATAACCTCAGTTGCATTTTCACTTTATGCAGCGATGTCCTTCCAACCAACCTGTATTTTCCTTCAATTTTATAGTAAATAAATGTTCATCATGTGAAACAAATTTACACGGTTCTTACCTCATTTTTTGTTTTCATTTCTTGTGGGGAAACAATATCAAATTCCCAAATGGACTCATGCCAATGTTGTTGGTGGAATAGTTCCTACAGCGTTGGGTTGGTGGTATAGTTCCTATAGTGTTAAGTTGCCATTTTCTTCACTGTCTCCTTCCTTGCTCTTTTCATCGTCTAGCGAGATCTCATGCTTCCATGTGCCATCACTCCAGATGAGCCCCATGTGAAACCCCGAAAAATTCCCCAACACATGGCCAAATATTCAAGAAACAAGCCCTAAATTTGTAGTTTCTTTCAATAAATGTGATGCAGTAGAATCTGGCAGTAAATCTTAAAGATTGACCTCATGCGTCTCAAACATTTACCAAGGGAGTTGGTTCCCTAATTTCTTTTATTATATCTGTAATAATTCTGAAATGTCTCTAGAAGACATTTTCATTGAGTTTGTTTGATTAGATATCGAGTTATTTGTCATAGGTGTTAAGTATGTTTCCAAATATTAGGAACATATCTCTAGTTTAGGCATTTGTTAAGATAACTCATGATTCATTTGTTTGTGAGCTATCTGAGGGCTTGAGATATATTGAATTATTTGTAATAGGCAGAGGTTAGCGAGTGTGTGAGATTGAATATGTAAAAGTGTGGATCACACACGTCTAAGAGACAAAGAAGAAACGAGCTTTCCTATGTAAATTTACTACTTTATTGATATTAAGAAAGAATAGAGCATGTGGTTTTGTCATGCTGTGTGTTTTCATTTTGTCATGTTTTACAGTGTTGAATTGTTAAACTCCATGTATAAGCTATCTTGGAAAATTGATGAGTTTATGTGATTGCACGAAGACCGTGCATAATTAATTTCATCATGTTCTAAAATTTTGTTTAAGAGAATATTTCATGGGTAATTATCTCCATTGGAACATACAATGATGATTTGGCATAGATGAACACCCTATAAAGATATACAAAAAGTTAGTATTGTTGTATAATTATGTGTGCAAAGTGACCTACGACACACCCACATTGTTTGCTGAATTTCGTGCAGAATTGTCTACGACAGATTTCGTCAACATTGTTCATTGATGCTTCCAAGCAAAGGTATATTCGGGTAGGGGTAATAACGATCAGAGTGATCTATGACAGAGCACAATCAAACTCTCTAGAAAAATGAATATTTGAGTTCATGTTCATGTTGATCTGAGGCTAGACAAGCAGTCTGAATATTGACTGTGACAGAGTGTTGAAAAGTATGTGATTGTGGGAAGAAGTTGGTAGATGTTTTCCATCATTTTTTATATTACAGCAACATTTTATCTAAGGAATCGTGCCACCGAGGTGAGGAGGCAGATACATGAATGTGGTAACTGATGAGTTACACTACGAGTGGAGGTGCATCTAGGAAAGGATGGAGTCCATGGAGGAAGTGTAAAGGAGAGAACCTGGCATAGTAGATGTCAGTGAGAGTGAAGATACAAGCCCTGAAAAGGAAACAAAAGGATCTCTAGGAGAAGAAATAACAAAGGAAAAACTAGTAAGAATGGTCACAAGAGTTTGATCTAGGATTAAGATGGAAGTTCCCATGTACGAAGGTAATTTAAATGTTGATGAATGACTTGATTTGATAAATGACATGGATAAATATTTTGATTGTGAAGAGGTAGAAGAAGAGAAGAAGGTGAAGCATGCAGTGATTAGGCTAAAGGGACATGCAACTCTATGGTGGGATGATTTACGGGAATACAAAAGAAGAAAAGGAAAATATAGGATCAAGAGTTGGGATAGAATGGTGGCCAAATTTAAAGGTAAGTTCATTCCTAAGGATTATCAATTGAATTTTTTTAGACAATTGCAAAACCTTAGATAGAAAACTATGACAGTAAATGAATAAACAGAGGAATTATATAGGTTGAACATTAGAGCTAGTCACGTTGAGGAAGACGTTGGGAAGGTTGCTAGATACATAAATGGTTTGAGGTATGAAATTCAAGATGAAATTATCCTTTTGTCCTTGGGAACTATTGAAGATGCATACCAAGCAACTTTAAAGGAAGAAGAGAAGCTAGCCAGAAAGCAGAGCTTGAGAAACAGAGGAAGGAATCCAGGAAGAGGCAAAGGAAAATCTAATAGAGGAAGATTTAAACCTTCGAAAGAAGAGGCAGGAAGTTGAAACAACTAGTCACCAGGAGGAGAATCAAGAGGCAGAATATTTTTCAAGAGAGGTCCAGGAAGAGTAAAAGAAATGAGATGTTACACATGTGGTAAAATAGGTCACATGTCATGGGATTGTCTAGAGAACAAGGCAGTAGGTCAGAGAAATCCAAATATAGAATAAGCAATGAAAGAATATGTGAAGTAAATCACACGGGAATAAGTTCATGTGGTAGGGGAATCATTGTTGTTGAAGAGAGTTTTGGCTAAGGAAGAAAATGAAGTTCATGAACTAGCTCAAAGGAAAAGTTTGTTCAGGATTGTATGTAAGTCAAGAGGTAAGTGTTGTAAAATTATCATGGATAGTGGTAGCAAAAACAATTTGGTTTCTATAGAGACGGTAGAAAAATTGGGATTGCAGAGACTAGTACATCCCACTCCCTATAGAGTGTTCTAGTTGCAAAACTTCTATATTGGTAGCTACAAGGATGAGGTGTTATGTGATATAGTTCTTATGGATGTTACCATGTTTTGTTGGGAATACCATGGAAGTATAATAGAAAATCCATTATACATAAAGATTTTTAATTCTATTTATCATTAAATATCATTGATGACATATACTTTTTAGTTTTACTATAATCAAACACGGGATTTCCACTTGCAGTTGCGCTAGGTATCGGGCGACCGCGTTATCGCTGAGCATGGTGATGGTGGGAAGGAGGGAGGTTGAGAGAGTTTAATGAACTTGTATGACATGGAGAGAACTAAAAGCAATCTTTGTATGGAGAGAACTAAAAACAATCTTAGTGATAAAAATACACTCCAATAGAACATACACTTAGTATCCAAGTTTTGGACAACACTGTAAGTCTCTTAGTTACTTAATTTGTGTGGTTCACGTTTTCTTCCACATTGTAAGGTGATTTGAATTTATACATTATTTGCATATTATTCACAATTGCATGTATTCTATATACAAAAATGATTCCTTTATAAGTTTTCATGATGTATATTAAGTGTCTAAAATATTTTGCAAGCCTCTAGATGGATATGATCTTGATAAAGATACTAGAAACTGAAATTCAAATGACCTCTTCCAGTCACCTTTACGCAATCTTTTTCATAATGCAAAAAAGGAACCTGGACTGAAAATTTCTGAGTAGTTACAGAACTAGTACTAGCAAAATTGACATACCATGATCTTTTGTCCAGAGAAAACGAGTATTGGGGAAATCAACATACCATAATCATTTGTCCATTGCACATAGTGGGAAAATCCAAGTCTTTAGCAGCGTTGAGCTCTCTTAGATTAGTCATGGCACCGACAATTCCAGTGATAAAACGAGGAGGTGACCCTGTAATTCCTTGCCATAATCTTCTCGATTGTGTGCGGCTTCCACCAGTATATATGGAGTTTTTGTTTGTCTATGCATGGAGAAGCTTTCTTCATATGCAAGGCTGAGTTGTTTGCTGGTCCTTGAGCAGACTGCGTTCTTCCTTCCAAGTTGGTAGTAGCATATGCCCATAAATTTACTTTCACCTTTGGTAGTAGCAATTGCAACTGGGGTGATTTCTATTACTCTGCCTCTTTTTTTTCTTGAACCACAGAAGAGTCTTTGAATTTTAAGAGTTTGTGTCCTTGGTTTGCTAATGTTTTTATTATAGGCAATGTGCAGTGATAGCCATGGGGGAGGCGGTGAGGTAGCCATCGGGAGGTGCTGAGGGGGCCGCGAGGCGAGGTGAGGAGGTGGCTATGTGGCACTATGGAGTTTGGGGAGGTGATGGCGGTGAGGAGCATACCTACACAGCATCAACCGCAGAACATTGATGTGCAGTGTGCCATCCTGACAGACTGCAACCATAGTCAGAGAGTGCAGTGTCAGAACCTACAAAGAAAAATTGTTTTTTTTTTTAAATCATTTCTTATTTCTGTCAATTGGAAAAAAAAATCCCATACACCAGGGAAATAAAGTCAAGTCATGTGGTTTTGAACCCATCAAAAATTTGAATTTAAAAATTTTTAAATAACAAAATGAATTTGTTTTTGAAAATAAATAGAGATAAAACATTATTTGATGTCAAACTTTTCAAATCTTAATAAATGTGTTTTCATAATATACAGAAATCTTTTGTAAACTCCAGAAAAACACCAACTAATATCACAAATTGCACTCATTAATAAACAAATTGCACCCATTAATAGAGGGTCAACCATAGTTGACTGCTAGCGAAAGCTAGAGCCCCTCGCCCGAGGCAGGCACTAATAATGGTTAAGAAAAATTATTCCGGTAGTTGGGAAGAAAAATGATAGAAAATGACTTTTTTATAATTATAAATAAAGGATGTATTAAAAAAAAATTATTTATTTATTATATAAATATTGATAATATATAATTAATTAAGTTTTGGGTTTATAATATTAATTAAATATATTTTATATAATTTTTTATTAATGATAAATAATCAATAAATCATGTAATATATGATTAAAGATAATTTAATTATAATATTTTATATAAAATAATTTTAAATATATTAAAATACTAAATTATATATTGTGTCATTTCAGTTATGATAATAATAATAATAATAATAATTTAATTTGATTGCTAAAGTTTATAGACTTATATATACTATACTTTTTTTTAGATTTGAACTTGTGATATTTTAAGAGGAAACATGCGTTCTTAACTATTAAGTATTTTCATCTTTTCTTATATCATCTTTCCTTATGATGGGTCTAGATAACCTTTAATATATTAATGAAATATAATAAGTACCTCTTGATCATACATATTATAATTAAAATATATATATATAGTATTATCACTAAAATCAAATATCACTATCACTAACTAATCATGTTGTTGAGAAATAAAACGATACAAAAATAAAAAAATTTAATTATTAAATAAGAAAAAAATATAGAATGTTTTTTTTAATGATCTGATTAAAAATATATTTAAAAAATCAAATTAATTATTCACTAATATAACATTCACAATAATTAATTAATTAATTATAATTATAATTAAAAATTTTATTAAATGTGATTAACTTAATAAACGAAAGTTATAATAAAATGTCTAATCATGTAGTTGAGAAATAAAACGATAAAAAATAATTTTTTTTTAATTATTAAATAAGAAAAAAATATAGAATGATTTTTTTAATTATTTGATTAAAAATGTATTTAAAAAATCAAATTAATTATTCACTAATATAACATTCACAATAATTAATTATAATTATAATTAAAAAAATTATTAAATGTGACTAACTTAATAAATTTAAGTTATAATAAAATGTCTATTTCTTTTAGAAATTGAATATCTCCAAAATTCAAAAAAATAGAAAATGAATATTCCAAAATTTCCACATAAAAATGGATAAAAAAAAATAACATCCTAACTAAAAATTAATAAAATATAAATAATTATTAAAAAAATATAAATATTAAAAATATACATATAAATGATTATTGAAGAAGATGCCAATATCTTCAAAGTAAGTAAATATGGAGAAAACCTGAAATCTAGAATCATAAGGCACAAAGTGAGGTTCATTAAGGTTCATTGAAAATTCAAATATCTTCGTAAAAGTGAATATGGAAGCAACATAAAATCTAAAATTGTGAATTAAAAATTAACAAAATATAAATAATTATTAAAAAAAAATCTAAATATTAAAAATATTAATGACATGAAACATTTTTATAAAAAAAAATCAAATTAAATTTCATTAATAATTAATTAAAAAAAATGAAATATAAAATCAAGTTGGGAATTATTATTAAAAAATCAAATAAGTTTTGTTAATAATTAATTAAAAAAAAAATTGAAATATAAAATGGGAATCATTATTTGAAAATAATGACATAAAACATTTTTATTAAAAAAACAACCATCTTAGTAGACAAAATAAATATTTCCAACAAATGTAAAAAAACACTAAAAATATAATTAAAATTATATTATTTGAATTATATTAAACAAATAGAAAAGAATAAAAAATTTAAAATAATAAAAATTTATATTAAATTAAAATTTTACCTTAACAATGCGCAAACGTATTTATTTAAAAAAAATTATGAAAAATATGTAAAAACATATTCACTTAATGAGAAAACATATACAAACATAGGAGTAAAATTTTAAAAACAAATCAAACTCTAATATCTTATAAATCTTTTTTTTTTAAGAAGAAAAATTTCTCATTATATTATAATAAGGTATTAATATTAAAAATACATTTTTTTGTGTTTTACAAATATAAAATTCATTGTTTCATCCACATCTACCTGTTCCAAAGACTACAATTATGAAAATTGATTCTTATATTTGTCTCCACATCAGTTTCAACTGACAGTTTATAGATCTTTCACTACATGCAAAATATCAAAAATAAACAACAAGAAGTCAAGAACTATGGTTCTCAAGTCGAATATAGAGATATGTATTGAGGAGGGCCCTCTTATCCATCTGTCCATAGTGAACAAGTCAAAACACATGTTTGTCTTGTTAGATCGATTTTTGACAGTGTATCGGCCTCCTCATTTGTTTCTCTAAAACCATGTGTGAAGTTGATTTGAGCAAAGGCCTTGATGAGATCGGTAATTTTGTCTTTCCAACATTCAAGTGCAATGATTTGTAGCTTACCTTTGTTGTTTAACCAATCTATAATAATCTTGGAGTCCCCTAGTACTTTTAGATCCAATCTATTAAGTCTGGAATCCAGTAGAAGGGTATCCCACGCGCCAAGGAGTCCAGCTTTGGTATTAGAACCTGCTCCACAGTTAAAAGTGCATGTAATTTTGGTGTGATATATCCTTTTGATCAGACTGCCAGCTCCACAATGAAGACCAACATTTTGAGAAGTGCCATCAAACCAGGAAATATTCCATCCCTAGTGTATGGTAGGTTGAATGAACCGATGAGTAAGAATCTTCCTATCCCTGGGAATCTCTAGACCACCCAATGTCCTGAAGAAAACAGAGTTAATAGAGGCAGGAGTGTGCTCAAATGTCTCCCTATTGCGAACCAACAATATGTACCAGCAGACCAAAGTAGGGAGCTGAGGTAAAGTAAATTCCTCAATTGACCAATTCTCCAGACAAGTATGCAATGAGGAGCCCGCCCAGGTGGTCCGGAGCTTAAGGGAGAGAGTAAGCCTATGCCAAACAAGTTTAGTAAAAATGCAGTCTAAAAATAGATGGGTAATAGATTCAGAGCTCTTGCAATAGAGAAAACACATATTGGGTTCCTCCCATCCCCGACGAAGAAGATTGTCCTAGGTCAATATATTATCATTTGCAGCAAGCCAAATAAAAATTTAAAATTTCAAAGGAAGAGACCAGCGCCATAAAATTTTCCTCCATCCTGTACACCTCTGGATCCAAAAGGTAGAAGCTAAGGCATTGTAAATAATTTTCACAGTAATTTTTCCAGATCGATCGCCTCTAATCCAGTGCAATGAGTCCTCCAATACTCCAAGATGTATCCCTGCTCCAATAAGAGATGAATAGTAACACCTCCATTCCAGAGCCATGTCGCCCGAAAGACCCAGTTTTGAACTATTTTTCCAAGTAGTGAAATAAGTCTCGAGGCCTGTAGTAACCATGGCTTGGAAAAGATAGAAAAAATGGTTTTCCTGTAATTTAATCAAGATCCCTGGAGAGAGAAAAGCATAGGACCTTAGTCCCAAGATAGCATCCTTACCAATGTGAATAGCATGGCCCAATCCTGGTTTCCAACAAATCTAGTGTTGTATGATATGAATATTTTTCAAAAGAGATCTCCAGATTGAGGAAGCAATAGCAGGAAAAGTATCAGTATGTTTGAGCCAACTCGAGAAAGATAAAGGTGTGACATATTTTCCAAAAATAACACGGTGCCAAATCCCATCTTGTGTCATCACCCTCCAAAGAGATTTAGTCGCCAAAGCGTGTTTGAACAGGAAAATGTTTCGAAGTCCCCAACCACCCACCAATTTCGGTTTAGCAATGGATTCCCAACAATAGAGATGTAGGTTCTTATCAGTACTACCACCCGTCCAAAGAAAGGAAAAAATTAGTTGTCTGATCCTTTTTAAAATAGTACCAGGGATAGTAGCCAACGCCATCCAATAAATCACTTGACTTTCCAGAATAGATTTAATAAGAACAAATATCCCCTCTAGTGAGAGCCATATATTGCACCAGTGTGAGATTCTTTTCTCAAATTTTATGAGAATCTAGTTCCAATCAGTCACTTTCTAACAATCCAGTTTAAGAAAGTAACCAAGATATCTCAGTCCCATCGAGATCTCAAGAAAGTCGAACGGGAATATGTTCTTGTATAAATCAATATCTACCTCTGGAAGCCCTGAGTGATGAAGGGTGTACTTCGTCGCATTGATCTGGAGCCCCGATCCACGGCATAAGTATTTAAGAATAGTATCAATCTCCAACCATTCATGAGGATCAACTCTGGTCGTGATGAGAATATCATCCACGAAGAAAATATGCAAAATCTTGACCAGTCTTGAAACCTTAATACCAGTAATTTTCCCAGCAAGATGACTCGAATTGAGAAGGATGGTTAATCCTTCCATTGCCAAGATAAATAAAAGTGGGGAAAGTGGACAGCCCTGCCGCAGACCTCTCTCATTTTGGAAGAAAGGTGTGGCTTCCCCATTCACTAGAATAGCAATGGTCACACTAGAGACACAACCCATGATCCATCTCGTGAAAAGTTGTCCAAAGCCATATTGCAACAGTATCAATTGAAGAAAGTCCCAATTAATACAATCGAAATATTTTTTGAGATCTAATTTTAAAATTAGAGCCTGGAGATTTTTTTGGTTTATGTTGTGTAAGACTTCCTGAGTCATTCCAATTGCATCCAATATCTGGCGTCCTTTAATGAAGCCCAATTGTTCACCCGAGATAAGGCGAGAAAAGTAAGGTTTAATCCTATCGGCTAGAATTTTAGTGATTACCTTGTAGCAAAGATTACATAGAGAAATAGGCCTGTAGTCACTAAAGGATGACAGATGATTGGATTTGGGAATAAGGGTCAGGAAAGTAGATTTTATAGCCCGATTGACCACCCCTCTGAGTCTGGTATTTTCTACCAGTTCCCAAAGATCATCACTAATCAGATCAAAGTAGTGAAGGTAAAATTCGATGGTCCATCCATCGGGACCGAGACTTTTATCCTTTTTGAAAGTGTTAAGAGACTTCCAAATATATTCTTTTGTACAAGAAGCATAAAGAATATATGCCTCTCGTTCACATATGAGCTTAGGAAAGAGACCAGCAATGGTAGCTTGGTCCATAGGTAGCTTGGACGAGACCTGGCTAGGGCTTTAATGCCTCTAAGCGCCCCAAGGTTAGAAGTATCAAAGGAAGTAACAGTCGGAAAAGAAACAGAAGAAAAAGATTTTCTCCGAGCACTACGAGTTTTAATAGGAGAAGTTTCGAGTCCTAAGCCCCGAGACCAAGAGAAGTCTTTCCCAACAAGGTCAAAAGAGTTATCACCATGCGAAGAGGATGGTTGGTCCTGACTTTCATGGATAATAGGTGACTTTCCTTGATAGGTTGGGATTGGAACTGGAAGCATCATCTCCATAGAAGTAGGTTTCAAATGTGAGTGCTCAAAGGTAGAATTTCCAAAAGTCGATGAGGTTGGAACCAACGGATCAGTCCCAACAAGACCAAGGTCTACCGATGGAAGAGGAGCGTAAGAACAGTGATCAGGGACAATTTTATGGAAAGGACTAGACGGTAAGACAACCCCACCAGAGGCTAGGGGAAGTGAGTGAGCCAATCCGTCTATAGCGGAAGACTGGAGAGGAGGTGTAGGAATAGTCCGAGGGGGATCTTGTTCCATAGGGGGTAAAGGGCAAGGCAAGGTCTGCAGAGAAAGAGATACGGTCGGTTGGGGACCCATCCCAGGGATAGAAGTAGAATCCAACAAATGTTTTTCCCAATAAGTGAGAGTAAAATAAAAATTAGGACAAAGTTGTTTTATCTTACCAATGAGGGAATACAAAGAAGTAGGTTGTCGGTCATCTATGTCCAAAATATATTTAGTCCCCAAATTAAAAGAGTCAACACCCGGTGAGTCTTCCCTCACAAGTTTGTGAAGGTAGGACCCTTCAGATTCTTCCTCTTTCGGTTCACCTGTACAGTCCCACCAGAGATGTCCAGTTCTGCGGCAACAGAAGCATCGAAAGGGGATACGAAGGTATTAAAGGCATTGAGTCACCGTGCAACCTCTCCAATAAATCTCCAATGTCTCCGGTAGCCCACCATGGACATCCATCTTGACCAGTGTCCTAGCCATTTTTCTATTGGAACCTTTTAAAAGATTAATATCCAGACAGATGAAACGCCCAAGTTCGTTACCAATGGCCGCGAGAGCCTTTTCAGTCCAATAATGTAGGGGTAGGCCAGGCAGTAGAACCCACAGTTGACATAATCGGAAATAATCCATAGCAGGATCAAAGGTAACCCGCCACCTTTTGAGCATGAAACTGCAGCCACTGTTAATCCAAAGAGTATCAAGGATACGCTGAGAATCCTTAGGCGAGTTAAAGATAATACCGAACTAGCCAAATGAAAGAGATATGTGCTCTGGAACATACCCTAGTAGAGGAAACCAGGTATCCAAAATCCAGTCCGAGAGTAAACCCTTACAAAGAGAGTGGTAAGAAAACCTACCAACTAGGTCGCAGAGAGATAGACGAACGCTCTCCTCCAAGCCAATGTCGGAACCCATGATGAGTCAACGCTTCGTCTTGTTAGGTTTCCACTGTCTTTTGTTACCCGATAGTTTGGGTATCTACTTATGTACCTTATGAATGCACTCCTGAGTACCCACTCGTTGATGTAAACTAGGGTGCCTAAAAGTAGAGACCAGTCTCGGAAGTGGAGCTCTCTACGACAGGGAATCGGAGGCAAAAGGAACAGAGGTAAAAAATGGTCAGGGATACCAAGTGCTCTACCACGTTTGGAAGAGTAGGAGTGAGGGAAGAAGCAACAACAGTGTGCGCATCCAATGAGGTAAAGAGTTCGACACTCTTCCAGAGGGCCCCGTTAGTCGCACTCATTAGTGCGTTGACCTCAGCCTCCATTGGAAGGTGCTGGAAGGTCCCTCCAGAAGTTGCCACCTCGCTTAGTCAGGACAAGGAGCAGGCTCGGAAAATACCTCCACTGATAAATGATTAATGTAACAAGAAATCTGTCATAACTGCAGTGTAGGTGTAAGCCCACAAGGATAAGACAATCCTCCAAGGAATAAATAAAGAG
Source organism: Picea mariana (assembly GCA_032191745.1). NCBI lineage: Eukaryota > Viridiplantae > Streptophyta > Pinopsida > Pinales > Pinaceae > Picea > Picea mariana. The sequence goes on along the minus strand of JASDQU010739739.1, from coordinate 72,329 downwards.
TACAGGAGAAAGTAGAGTAGTTATGGTAGGTAGTTAAGGCCCGTCGTCAGTCAATGGAAGTGACGTCTGCTCCAAACGCCAAGTAATGGAGGTTAGCCAGATGATACTTCGAAGCTAGAGAAAGTCTGAAACAAAAGGAACTGTTGGATAAGGATCCAACGACTAGAAGTAGGTTAAAAACTAGTGCTAAGCATGAAAAGGTCAAGAGTTTCACCATTTTTGCTGCTAGTTAAGCCGCCTCGATTTCTCTGCACCTTTGCCATTAAAGTCGCCTAGAGCTCCCATTCATGAATCTTAGTCCCATCAAATGCCAAAGTAACTTGTCAGACTCATTTTCTAGATACTCTAGAAATACGAACTTAGATAGTGCAACAAGTGAAAGAAGCCTAAATCATTTAAGCGATCCGGTAATCATGACAATTTAAAGATTGGTCAAAGAATCAACTTGGAAAAAGAATCAACTTAGCAAACATAACCTTTGGCGGGGGGGGCATTAATAGATAAAATTTATTATAATAATACATTTTATCTATTAATGCCCCCTCTCCCACCCTCAAACTTATGATTAGCATGTGCACTAGGTGGGAATATGCAAGAGTATGGTTATTTAGAATAAAATTTAAATAGTTAAAGTGATTTAAATTATTATGTAATATAATATATATTATATGTATTATATTTCATAATATATATATATATATATATATATATATAGGCAATTTTGCCCATGGTAGAAAAAAATACTATATATATTATATTTATAGTAAGTTGAGAAAGAGGATATGAAACGAAGGTAAAATATTTACATAGGAGAAATATTAAGTAATAAAAGTAAGTTTGATGGCAATAAAATAAGATTGATTGGAAATTCATAGTTTCAATTTGAATTTATCTCAGAATATTAATGTAGTGACCCCATTACTTAACCCATAAAAAATTTCTGATACCATTTGTTGGATTACTGAGAGGGGGGGTGAATCAGTAATAACATAATTATAATCCTTTTTCTTCAAATGTTATATCAATGTGGAATTATTATCCAATAATGAGCAGTAATAAATAAACAATCACACACATGCACAGTACACCAGTGTTTTATGTGGAAACCCAAATCGGGAGAAAACCACGGAATGCCTTTTCTT
>JASDQU010739739.1:43635-62448 GCA_032191745.1 Picea mariana | reverse complement strand
GAAAATGGTTTATGGGAGATGTCACAGGATTCCATTAGGTTAAGTATCTCTAGGTATTCCTCTGAAATCCCTTTAAGGAAAAGAGCCCTAACTTCATCATCTAGAAGGTCATGCTATTTTGATATATGTGAGATATAAGCAAATTGTTCCATATAATCCTCGAGATTCTCATCCTCTAACTGTTGGATTTTGAAAATATCATTACAAGAATCCTTGGATTTGCAGTAATCTTGGTACTTCTTAAAAAATATATCTTTCATGGATTCCTAAGACCTAATACTTGACTCTCCCAACCCCGTGAACCATCTTAGTGCAGAGTCCTTGAGGGTGGCAGGAAGGAGTTTTAGTTTCTTGCCATCTTGTAAGTAGTTGTAGCTCCTACACAAGATGTCAAACTCAAACAGGAAGGTATCCGGGTCTTCATTGCTTTTATCGTAAAAGGTGGGAAGTGTTGAGAGGGGAATATTTTTCATATTGACATTCTATGTGGTGTCCAAAATTGGAAACCTGAAGGTGGTTTTGGTTTGGTTTCTAGCTTCTTCTCCCTCCTCGTGTCTTAGATTGTTGTGATCCTCTTGATCATCCATACTAGTTTGGTTTCCAAAACGAGAGTACCTAGATGGTTTTATCCTCAAAGAGAACAATGTATCCCAAGGTTCTTGTCTAAGAAAGGTATCCCTCTTATGGGAAGGTCTTCCAACTACATGGATGTTTGGGACTCTACTCGATCCGGTTGAGATTATTGGTGCCAAAGTTTCTGTGTCAATTTGGGAAACAATTATGTTGGTTGAACTACCAAACAAAGTATTCACCTATTTAGGGTCTATGATATCTACAAAGTTAGGATCTCTTGATGGTGGTAAGAAAAAAAAAGTTGTGTTGGTTGGTTATATGGAAGGCTCGAGTGGTCTTGCCTCTTGTCCCACTATTATTGATGCTTCAATTTTTTGTTCTATAGTGATCCCTGTTTCAGTCTCTTTAGAGACTGCTTTAGCTCTTTGGGTTGAACTAGCTCTTTTTTTTCGGTATCGGTCTACATAGTTTATAAGTGGAATGTTCCCTCCCCCGAAAAGGTCAGAAGGAACCTTGGTTGAAAGGTCTAATTTTCTTTTAATGTATCTGCCCTTTGCATCCCTAGGTCTGTTCATGAAAGAAAACAAAAAGAAAAACTACCATTGGGTTTGGGGGAACCTGCTATAACATATGTGCATGTTCTTATGTCTTGTATTAAAGTTCCCACACCACCAAACTAATGCTAAGGTTTAGAAATGATCTATCTCCTAATTATTTCCTACCTTGAGACAACTCCCCGACAGCGACGCCAAAAATGATGGGTGTTCTATATGCACTAAATTGCTCAATTAAACTGTCAACCTGGGGTAAGTAAACTTAGATTTGTAGCACTAAATGTGCCAAGGCATAAAATCTAGGGGAAGTATAATCTAACTAAGGAGATGGTCTATTTGAGGGTTAATCTACTTAAGCAAAGACTATCAATGACAAAACCCTATCAAGGAACTTGAACTATTTACCCTAAGCAACTTTTAAACAATGGATCGATGGATTGTTCTTAAAGAAGCAAATGAAAACCCTACTTTGAACAAGTTAACCTATTTAATTTAATGAGCAAAAACAAGTCATATATTTAATCTATTCAACTTAATGAGCAACAACAACAACAAATTAATCTAATCAATCTATTCAAATCAATGAGCAACAATAAGTAAAAAAGTAAACATTCAAACAACTAACCTATTAAAACTTATTCAACAAGTAAGCTAATCAAAACTACTCAACAAATAACTAATCAAAAACATCAACATGTAAACTCTATTCTTAAGATAAAACTCATAATAAATTCTAATCTGCAAAAGGAAATATTAACCTATTTAATTAAAAGCATCATGACAATATTCATAGATTAATCTACAACTATTCTTAATCTACAATAACAAGAAACTTCAAATATGATGATTATGTCTTCGGTGTCTTATGACATCATGATGGTATGTAATGATTATTGATAGCTCAAGAGGAATACATTCAATATTAACTTTTATGGAGAAATGAAAAGTATGAATCAAGCAATCTAACGAGAGCTTAGCCATCATATAAGAAATATCAACTATCCTAACAATCCATGTGATCTCCCAATTTATGCATTAATCATCAATAATAAGAAAACACTATTTTATTTAATTCAAATGCACTCTTATGCCAACGTAAACAAATTCACACAATTATAAAGTTGTAACTAAAAGCTTAACTCAAACTCAAACTTCTAATTAAAATTGCAATTTAAATCTAGAACGGAAATTTTATAAATTAAACTAAGCTAATCATATTATTAAAAACTCAGATTACAAATTAAAATGCTTATAAAAACATAATTCAAATTCTACTTCTACCTTAACATACTACAACAAAATTAATAACCAAATTAGATCCAGGAAAGTATGACTAAAACCGAGAATCAAATGAACAAAAATCAAAACTATTAATCCATCGGAACTTTGTTAAAGAAATTTTGTTCTCTGGGTTAAATTAATACTCTGTTCTATCTACTCTGTTTTAGCCTACATAAATTCACTTTAACATTTAACACACAACAAGGTTAGAATCTTGCAATCTATTTACTAACAATTAAACGACACAACATATTAACAACTATCTCTTACAAGCAACCTGCAAAAAGGAAATTTAAACAATTAAATGATGAACAACAAACACATAGGATTTAAAATGATAAAAACACATATAACAGGAAATGAAGTAAATGACAATTGCACAACTGTAATATGCAAGCTATCTATCTAAGTATTCACCTAGACCACTGGTGGGCCCCACAGTAGGTCATGGTTACTCCTCAACAACAAATCGCGAGCTAAATCAACACGGTTTTGGTATTCAATTAAAAACACAGTCTAGCACAAGTTTGCGTAAATGTCTTAGTTACACAGCAAAATGATTCTAACAATTCTTAACACTTTGTCTGACCACTACTGTGGTATTTATAATGATTACAATTTGAAAGGTCTACCACTGGAAGGGTCAACCTCCTATAAAAATGGTAAATTCCATTAAATGCGTGCTAACAGTCTTTGGCTTCTAGAAACTGAATGAGCCACTCAATGATTAACACAACTGATTAATCCGAGATGTCAAGAGCTCAGTAGCTGGAGGCAACGAGGGTGAAGAAAACCCATTTTGTCAATTCGACCAGCACATGCCACCAATATAAAAACCACCAACTCGCCCACGCTCCCAGTGCTGGTTGGAGTGCCAGACGTAGTGCCAGATAAAGTACTGGATCAGGTGCTGGATGGAGTGACGAATGGGATGCGAGATGGAAAATCGCATGGTGAATTCGTCCTGTGACACAAAAATCACGCATTAGATTCTTTTAGACATTAAATCAAATCAATTTTAACTCAAAACCATCGTAAAACATCAATTGCACATACCTGGTATAAAGCTATGACGAATTGATATAAAATCCTTCAAAACTTCTTCAAAATGGTTAAATACACATATAATACCGGTACAAAAAGGATTTAATCATCATCATAAATTATTCAAATCACGAGCCCAACAACATGTCTTACCTCTTTCAACAACGATTGGTTTCCATTATTTTGCTTTATTTGTTCCTTAGCCATTCCAACAATTTTGCATGGTGCATCATCACCCAAATGAATCTGTCCAAAATCACCTTGAACATAATCTAGAAAATGTTTCCTATGGGGTGTGGCATGAAATGAAGCCCCTGAATCTACTTCACAAGACTCAAAAATATTATCTACAGAAAGAATCAAAGCATCTTGTAACACATCACCTGTTACATTTGCTTCCTGGTTTTCTCCTGTTGTCCATCTCTTTGTTTCTTTGCAGCTCTGGAGTCTTTCTTTATATGTCCTTTCTTCCCATAATTCCAACACTCTATCTTTTCTAGTCTGGATTTGGATCTGTCCTTCCTAGAATTCCTGTGGTTCCTCGAGCCCTTTCCTTTATCCTTTTGTCTTCCCCTGTTCTCTATATTTAACGCATTACCTGATATCTCACTTGTTCTTTTTCGTCACATTTCCTCGCTAAGGATAACACTGACAACATCATCAAATTTTAGAGTGTTTGAACCAAAGACAGAGTTACTTATAGCCATGACCAAGCCATTCCAATTTTCTGGCAATGAGCACAAGATTAGAAGCGCCCTGACCTCATCATCAAAGTCCACTTTTACAGAACTTAGCTTATTAGTAAACATATTAAATTAATTTAAATGATCTACAACAAACCCACCTTCTTACATATTCATGTTAAATAATCTCTTCATTAGAAATACCTTATTGGACACCGAGGGTTTTTCATACATTTTAGCCAATGTGTCCATCAACTCCTTCGTTGTCTTTTCTTTTAAAATATTGAAATCCACTAATGTTGCGAGGCTCATTTCTTTCGTTCCTAGTTCCTTTCTGTCAAGAACCTTCCATTCTTCATCTTTCATGGCCATCAACTTCTTTTCTATTCCACCCAATCGTAGGAATAGATCCTTCTAATATAAATAATCTTTCATTTGCATCTTCCATAACTGGTAGTTTTAGCCATTAAATTTCTCAACCCTAAACTTTCCATCTTTCGCCATTTCTCCCACTCGAACCAAGAACCCTCTTTTCTTGTGAGTTACCTTTCACTCTGATACCAGTTGTTAGAAAAACAAGATCAAAGAGAAATAAAATAAAACAAATGCGGAAATAAAACACAGAAGGTACACAATAAAATAGAGAGACAAATATACATGGTTCACCCAGTGTGGGCTACGCCCACCAAAGAAATTGCCAGGTCCTTCCATTTTATTATCTAGCAAAATAAAGGTATACAACCTACAATGTACTCGATGTAACTTCCTCTTCTTTCTCTCACAGTCTCCTCTCACAAAATACAACATTTGCAATGATACACAACCGCAATACATTTCTCTCATAAAAGAGTGTTGTCTTCTAGGGAAAAAATCCCTAAAATAACTTCTACCATCAAAATTGTGACCTTGTAATGAATGGTCCATATTGACTACAAAATTATAATATTTTACAAGGAATTTTTTCCCAATATTTCACTTCAGGCTTGCCAGGGGGGGGCTACAAAAACTGTTGCCGCCCCCTTTGGACCCCCCCGGAGATAGTTGTGGGGGGGTAAGCCCCACCACACCTCCCCGTTAGGGAATGGGGTCCAAGCACTTCTGAAACAAACCTCTGAATCAGGAACATAATCAGGCTCCAAAACCAACACTACGATCTTTAAGACACCGCAAGGGAGCATGAAGAGACCATGCAGGAGGAGTAGCCATAATATTTTGCAAATTTTAAAGAAAATTGAATGTACATTTGTATATAAGTGTGCAAGGCTCCATTTTGACAACTGGAATTCTTGGAGCCACATCTCAGAGAGTTCATGTTAGATCTCTTTTGGAGCACTAAAAGGGAAGTAGTATATCCTGAGAGACTATAGTGCAAAGAAGGGAGTACACTTCCTTGGACTGTGCAATTTGTGGGGAACGAGAAATTGATGGTTGGAATTGATGTAGGAGTTGTGAACTTGCAAAATTTCCAAGTATTATGATGTAAATTTTATACATGTATATTGATATGGTGTCGTGCACCAAGGACAATGCAATTTGTAGGGGGATGGGAATGTAACATCCCCATTTTAGAAATGTTTAATTATATACGATGTAAGGCCACGTGCCCTGAAATGTAATTTGTAAACATTGTATATTGTAATAAAATAAATGTGATGTTGGTTGCGGGTGAACATGGATGGAGTAATTGAGGGTTAAGTTTCCACAAGAGAGGGGAATGTCTAAGAGANTTGAATGAACCTTATAATTTGCATTTTGAGTGTATGAGAGCTCAATCATTAAAGACACGTAAGAGGGTTGGTGGGAAAATTCACATCCCATAGTTGTGAGAGCTTGGGGGTTGAGTACAATCAAGTTATCAACCTTGGGGAATGTGAGTCAACTTTCATGGGTACAAGGGAAATTTGAATGGCCATTGTAGGTAGTTTTTGCATGTAGTTTTTGGAGCAACAAGGGAGTGGAGAACATTGGATCTTGAAGGAAATCATAGTAGGTGTTGTGGGAAACTTGTTTGGAGCTACACATGCATGAAGAAGCAGGTTGTTAGGTCTATAGAGTGGAAATACTGCATATTGAGCTATTTGTTGTTAGTTTTCTTCTGGTAGCTAGCATCCCTGGAGTCCCCAACAATAGATATTTCTATCCAACCTTGTCTTGGATCCTTGGAGGGAAGTAAGAAGGCTTGGGGGATTGTGTGCAGTGAAGGGGGATCCAATTAATTGGGTTGTGCAAGTTGAGGGGAAGGAATTTGGTGGATTGGAAGAGAGACAACCTCTTTTGTGGAATCATATCCTGATCTTGGGGGTGATTTACTGCTGATATTTGGAGTAAAAAATCTATGGTTGGGAGGAACATTATTCCCCTACAACCGGTTTTTCATTTGCTATTAAAAGATAAGTGATTTATCTCTGCTCACTATTTTATTCACGGGTTTTAATTGTTGTGCTCGATACTTTGATTTTTAAGAAAATATATGTTGTTTTGTATGGTTTTTAATTGGTTGCATCATGTTTTTAAAAATCTGTTAGATGCATGTTAAATCTTGATGCATTGTATTTAGTTAATGGTATCAGAATTTTTTTATGGGTTAAGTAATGGGGTCACTACACTAATATTCTGAGATAAATTCAAATTGAAACTATGAATTTCCAATCAATCTTATTTTATTGTCATCAAACTTATTTTTATTACTTAATATTTCTCCTATGTAAATATTTTACCTTCGTTTCATATCCTCTTTCTCAACTTACTATAAATATAATATATATAGTATTTTTTTCTACCATGGGCAAAATTGCCTATATATATATATATATATATTATATTATGAAATATAATACATATAATATATATTATATTACATAATAATTTAAATCACTTTAACTATTTAAATTTTATTGTAAATAACCATACTCTCGCATATTCCCACCTAGTGCACATGCTAATCATAAGTTTGAGGGTGGGAGAGGGGGTATTAATAGATAAAATGTATTATTATAATAAATTTTATCTATTAATGCTCCCCTGCCAAAGGTTATGTTTGCCAAGTTGATTCTTTTCCAAGTTGATTCTTTGACCAATCTTTAAATTGTCATGATTACCGGATCGCTTAAATGATTTATGCTTCTTTCACTTGTTGCACTATCTAAGTTCAGATTTCTAGAGTATCTAGAAAATGAGTCTGTCAAGTTACTTTGGCGTTTGATGGGACTAAGATTCATGAATGGGATCTCTAGGCAGATTTAATGGCAAAGGTGCAGAGAAATCGAGGCGGCTTAACTAGCAGCAAAAATGGCGAAACTCTTGACCTTTTCATGCTTAGCACTAGTTTTTAACCTACTTCTAGTCATTGGATCCTTATCCGACGGTTCCTTTTGTTTCAGACTTTCTCTAGCTTCGAAGTATCATCTGGCTAACCTCCATTACTTGGCGTTTGGAGCCTACGCCACTTCCATCGACTGATGACGGGCCTTAACTACCTACCATAACTACTCTACTTTCTCCTGTACTCTTTATTTATTCCTTGGAGGATTGTCTTATCCTTATGGGCTTACACCTACGCTGCAATTATGACAGATTTATTGTTACATTAATCATTTATCAGTAGAGGTATTTTTTGAGCCTGCTCCTTGTCCTGACTACACGAGGTGGCAACTTCTGGAGGGACCTTCCAGCACCTTCCAATGGCGGCTGAGGTCAACGCACTAATGAGTGCGACTAACGGGGCCCTTTGGAAGAGTGTCGAACTCTTTACCTCGTTGGATGCACACACTGTTGTTGCTTCTTCCCTCACTCCTACCCTTCCAAACGCGGTAGAACACTTGGTATCTCTGACCATTTTTACCTCTGTGCCTTTTGCCTCCGATTCCCTGTCGTCGAGAGCTCCACTTCCGGGACTGGTCTCTACTTTTAGGCGCCCTAGTTTACATCAACGAGTGGGTACTCAGGAGCGCATTCATAAGGTACATAAGTAGATACCCAAACTATCGGGTAACAAAAGACAGTGGAAACCTAACAAGACGAAGTGTCGACTCATCATGGATTCTGACATTGGCTTGGAGGAGAGTGTTCGTCTATCTCTCTATGACCTAGTTGGCAGGTTTTCTTACTGCTCCCTTTGTAAGGGTTTACTCTCGGACTGGATTTTGGATACTTGGTTTCCTCTACTAGGGTATGTTCCAAAGCACATATCTCTTTCATTTGGCTAGTTCGGTATTATCTTTAACTCGCCCGAGGATTCTTAGAGTATCCTTGATACTCTTTGGACTATCAGTGGCTGCAATCTCATGCTCAAAAGGTGGCGAGTTACCTTTGATCCTGCTATGGATTATTTTCTATTACGTCACCTGTGGGTTCTACTGCCCGGCCTACCCCTACATTATTGGACTAAAAAGGCTCTCGTGGCCATTGGTAATGAACTTGGGCGTTTCATCTGTTTGGATATTAATGTTTTAAAAAGTTCTAATATAAAAATGGCTAGGACACTGGTCAAGATGGATGTCCATGGTGGGCTATCGGAGACTTTGGAGATTTATTGGAGAGGTCACACGGTGACTCAATGCCTTGAATACCTTGGTATCCCCTTTCAATGCTCCTGCTTCCGCAGAACTGGACATCTCTGGTGGGACTGTACAGGTGAACCGAAAGAGGAAGAATCTAAAGGGTCCTACCTTCGCAAACTTGTGAGGGAAGACTCACCGGGTGTTGACTCTTTTAATCTGGGGACTAAAGATATTTTGGACACAGATGACCGACAACCTACTTCTTTGTATTCCCTCATTGGTAAGATAAAACAACTTTGTCCTAATTTTTATTTTACTCTCACTTATTGGGAAAAGCATTTGTTGGATTCTACTTCTATCCCGGGGATGGGGCCCCAACCGACCATATATCTTTCTCTGCAGACCTCGCCTTGCCCTTTACCCCCTATGGAAGAAGATCCCCCTCGGACTATTCCTACACCTCCTCTCCCGTCTTTCGCTAGAGACAACTTGGCTCACTCACTTCCCCTAGCCTCTGGTGGGGTTGTCTTACCGTCTGTTCCTTTCCATAAAATTGTCCCTGATCACTGTTCTTATGCTCCTCTTCCATCGGTAGACCTTGGTCTTGTTGGGACTGATTTGCTAGTTCCAACCTCATCGAATTTTGGACATTCTACCTTTAAGCACTCACATTTGACACCTACTTCTATGGAGATGATGCTTCCAGTTCCAATCCCAACCTATCAAGGAAAGTCACCTATTATCCATGAAAGTCAGGACCAACCATCCTCTTTGCATGGTGATAACTCTTTTGACCCTTTTGGGAAAGACTTCTCTTGGTCTCGGGGCTTAGGACTTGAAACTTCTCCTATTAAAACTCGTAGTGGTCGGAGAAAATCTTGTTCTTCTGTTTCTTTTCTGACCATTACTTCCTTTGATACTTCTGACCTTGGGGCGCTTAGAGGCATTAAAGCCCTAGCCAGGTCTCGTCCAAGCTACCTACGGACCAAGCTACCATTACTGGTCTCTTTCCTATGCTCATATGTGAACGAGAGGCATATATTCTTTATGCTTCTTGTACAAAAGAATATATTTGGAAGGCTCTTAACACTTTCAAAAAGGATAAAAGTCCCGGTCCCGATGGCTGGACCATCGAATTTTACCTTCACTACTTTGATCTGGTTAGTGATGATCTTTGGGAACTGGTAGAAAATACGAGACTCAGAGGGGTGGTCAATCGGGCTATAAACTTTACTTTCCTGACCCTTATTCCCAAATCCAATCATTCGTCATCCTTTAGTGACTACAGGCCTATTTCTCTATGTAATCTCTGCTACAAGGTAATCACTAAAATTCTGGCTGATAGGATTAAACCTTACTTTTCTCGCCTTATCTCGGGTGAACAATTGGGCTTCATTAAAGGACACTAGATATTGGATGTGATTGGAATGACTCAGGAAGTCTTACACAACATAAACCAAAAAAATCTCCAGGCTCTAATTTTAAAATTAGATCTCAAAAAATATTTCGATTGTATTAATTGGGACTTTCTTCAATTGATACTGCTGCAATATGGCTTTGGACAACTTTTCACGAGATGGATCATGGGTTGTGTCTCTAGTGTGACCATTGCTATTCTGGTGAATGGGGAAGCCACACCTTTCTTCCAAAATGAGAGAGGTCTGTGACAGGGCTGTCCACTTTCCCCACTTTTATTTATCTTGGCAATGGAAGGATTAACCATCCTTCTCAATTCGAGTCATCTTGCTAGGAAAATTACTGGTATTAAGGTTTCAAGACTGGTCAAGATTTTGCATATTTTCTTCGTGGATGATATTCTCATCATGACCAGAGCTGATCCTCATGAATGGTTGGAGATTGATACTATTCTTAAATACTTATGCTGTGGATCGGAGCTCCAGATCAATGCGACAAAGTACACCCTTCATCACTCAAGGCTTTCAGAGGTAGATATTGATTTATACAAGAACATATTCCCGTTCGACTTTCTTGAGATCTTGATGGGACTGAGATATCTTGGTTACTTTCTTAAACTGGATTGTTAGAAAGTGACTAATTGGAACTAGATTCTCATAAAATTTGAGAAAAGAATCTCACACTGGTGCAATATATGGCTCTCACTAGAGGGGATATTTGTTCTTATTAAATCTATTCTGGAAAGTCAAGTGATTTATTGGATGGCGTTGGCTACTATCCCTAGTACTATTTTAAAAAGGATCAGACAACTGATTTTTTCCTTTCTTTGGACGGGTGGTAGTACTGATAAGAACCTACATCTCTTTCATTGGGAATCCATTGCTAAACCGAAATTGGTGGGTGGTTGGGGACTCCGAAACATTTTCCTGTTCAAACACGCTTTGGCGACTAAATCTCTTTGGAGGGTGCTGACACAAGATGGGATTTGGCACCGTGTTATTTTTGGAAAATATGTCACACCTTTATCTTTCTCGAGTTGGCTCAAACATACTGATACTTTTCCTTCTATTGCTTCCTCGATCTGGAGATCTCTTTTGAAAAACATTCATATCATACAACACTAGATTTGTTGGAAACTAGGATCGGGCCATGCTATTCACATTGATAAGGATGCTATCCTAGGACTAGGTTCCTATGCTTTTCTCTCTCCATGGATCTTGATTAAATTACAGAAAAACCATTTTTTCTATCTTTTCCAAGCCATGGTTACTACAGGCCTCGTGACTTATTTCATTAATTGGAAAAATAGTTCAAAACTGGGTCTTTCGGGCGACATGGCTTTGGAATGGAGGTGTTACTGTTCGTCTCGTATTGGAGCGGGGATACATCTTGGAGTATTGGAGGACTCATTGCACTGGATTAGAGGTGATCGATCTGGCAAAATTACTGTGAAAATTATTTACAATGCCTTAGCTTCTACCTTTTGGATCCAGAGGTGTACAGGATGGAGGAAAATTTTATGGCGTTGGTCTCTTCCTTTGAAATTTAAAATTTTTATTTGGCTTGCTACAAATGATAATATATTGACCTAGGACAATCTTCTTCGTCGGGGCTGGGAGGGACCCAATATGTGTTTTCTCTATTGCAAGAGCTCTGAATCTATTACCCATCTATTTTTAAACTACATTTTTACTAAACTTGTTTGGCATAGGCTTACTCTCTCCCTTAAGCTCCGGACCACCTGGGCGGGCTCCTCATTGCATACTTGTCTAGAGAATTGGTCCATTGAGGAATTTACTTTACCTCACCTCCCTACTTTGGTCTGCTGGTACATATGGTTGGTTCGCAACAAGGAGACATTTGAGCACACTCCTGCCTCTATTAACTCTGTTTTTTTCAGGACATTAGGTGGTCTAGAGATTCCCAGGGATAGGAAGATTCTTACTCATCAGTTCATTCAACCTACCATACACTAGGGATGGAATATTTCCTGGTTTGATGGCACTTCTCAAAGTGTTGGTCTTCATTGTGGAGCTAGCAGTCTGATCAAAAGGCTATATCACACCAAAATTACATGCACTTTTAACTGTGGAGCAGGTTCTAACACCAAAGCTGGACTCCTTGGTGCGTGGGATACCCTTCTACTGGATTCCAGACTTAATAGATTGGATCTAAAAGTACTGGGGGACTCCAAGATTATTATAGATTGGTTAAACAACAAAGGTAAGCTACAAATCATTGCACTTGAATGTTGGAAAGACAAAATTACCGATCTCATCAAGGCCTTTGCTCAAATCAACTTCACAGATGGTTTTAGAGAAACAAATGAGGAGGCCGATACACTGTCAAAAATCGATCTAACAAGAGAGACATGTGTTTTGACTTGTTCACTATGGACAGATGGATAAGAGGGCCCTCCTCGGTACATATCTCTATATTCGACTTGAGAACCATAGTTCTTGACTTCTTGTTGTTTATTTTTGATATTTTGCATGTAGTGAAAGATCTATAAATTGAAAACTGATGTGGAGACAAATATAGAAATCAATTTTCATAATTGTAGTCTTTAGAATTGGATGTGAATGAAACAATGAATTTTATATTTGTAAAAAACAAAAAAATGTATTTTTAATATTAATACCTTATTATAATATAATGAGAAAGTTCTGGAAAAAAAAATTTCCGATTTATAAGATATTAGAGTTTGATTTGTTTTTAAAATTTTACTCCTATGTTTGTATATGCTTTCTCATTAAGTGAATATGTCTTTACATATTTTTCATAATTTTTTTAAATAAATACGTTTGCGCATTGTTAAGGTAAAATTTTAATTTAATATAAATTTTTATTATTTTAAATTTTTTATTCTTTTCTATATGTTTAATATAATTTTAATTATATTTTTAGTTTTTTTTTATATTTGTTGGAAATATTTCTTTTGTCTACTAAGATGGTTGCTTTTTTAATAAAAATGTTTCATGTCATTATCTTCAAATAATGATTCCCATTTTATATTTCAATTTTTTTAATTAATTATTAACGAAACTTATTTGATTTTTTAATAATAATTCCCAACTTGATTTTATATTTCAATTTTTTTTTAATTAATTATTAATAAAACTTAATTTAATTTAAAAAAAGAGGCAGAATAATAGAAATCACCCCAGTTGCAATTGCTAGTACCAAAGGTGAAAGTAAATTTATGGGCATATGCTACTACCAACTTGGAAGGAAGAACACAGTCTGCTCAAGGACCAGCAAACAACTCAGCCTTGCATATGAAGAAAGCTTCTCCATGCATAGACAAACAAAAACTCCATATATACTGGTGGAAGCCGCACACAATCGAGAAGATTATGGAAAGGCAAGGAATTACAGGGTCACCTCCTCGTTTTATCACTGGAATTGTCGGTGCCATGACTAATCTTAGAGAGCTCAACGCTGCTAAAAACATGGATTTTCCCACTATGTGCAATGGACAAATGATTATGGTATGTTGATTTCCCCAATACTCGTTTTCTCTGGACAAAAGATCATGGTATGTCAATTTTGCTAGTACTAGTTCTGTAACTACTCAGAAATTTTCTAGTCCAGGTTCCTTTTTTGCATAATGAAAAAGATTGCGTAAAGGTGACTGGAAGAGGTCATTTGAATTTCAGTTTCTAGTATCTTTATCAAGATCATATCCATCTACAGGCTTGCAAAATATTTTAGACACTTAATATACATCATGAAAACTTATAAAGGAATCATTTTTGTATATAGAATACATGCAATTGTGAATAATATGCAAATAATGTATAAATTCAAATCACCTTACAATGTGGAAGAAAACCTGAACCACACAAATTAAGCAACTAAGAGACTTACAGTGTATGTTCTATTGGAGTGTATTTTTATCACTAAGATTGTTTTTAGTTCTCTCCATACAAAGATTGTTTTTAGTTCTCTCCATGTCATACAAGTTTATTAAACTCTCTCAACGTCCCTCCTTCCCACCATCACCATGCTCAGCGATAACGCGGTCGCCCGATACCTAGCGCAACGGTAAGTGGAAATTCCGTGTTTGATTATAGTAAAACTAAAAAGTATATGTCATCAATGATATTTAATGATAAATAGAATTAAAAATCTTTATGTATAATGGATTTTCTATTATACTTCCATGGTATTCCCAACAAAACATGGAAACATCCATAAGAACTATATCAGATAACACCTCATCCTTGTAGCTACCAATATAGAATTCCACTTTACACTGTTCATTCACCAAAATATGATGTCCCTACACTTTATAGGGAGTGGGATGTACTAGCCTCTATAATCCCAATTTTTCTACTGTCTTTATGGAAACCAAATTGTTTTTGCTACCACTATCCATGATAATTTTACAATACTTACCTCTTAACTTACATACAATCCTGAACAGACTTTTCCTTTGAGTTGGTTCATGAACCTCCTTTTCTTCCTTAACCAAAACTCTCTTCAACAACAATGATTCCCCTATCACATGAACTTATTCCTGTGTGATTTATTTCACATCTTCTTTCTTTGCTTATTCTATATTTGGATTTCTCTGACCTACTGCCTTGTTCTCTAGATAGTCCCATGACATGTGCCCTATTTTACCACATGTGTAACATCTCATTTCTTTTCCTCTTCCTCGGCCTCTCTTGAAAAATATTCCGCCTCTTGATTCTCCTCCTCTTGGTGACTAGTTGTTTGAACTTCCTGCCTCTTATTTCGAAGGTTTAAATTATCCTCTATTAGATTGTCCTTTTCTTCTTCTTGGATTCCTTCCTCTGTTTCTCAGGCTCTGCTTTCTGGCTAGCTTCTCTTCTTCCTTTAAAGTTGCTTGGTATGCATCTTCTATAGTTCCCAAGGACAAAAGGATAATTTCATCTTGAATTTCATACCTCAAACCATTTATGTATCTAGCAACTTTCCCAACATCTTCCTCAACGTGACTAGCTCTAATGTTCAACCTATATAATCCCTCTGCTTATTCCTTTACTGTCATAGTTTTCTATCTAAGGTTTTGCATTTGTCTAAAAAATTCAATTGATAATCCTTAGGAATGAACTTACCTTTAAATTTGGCCACCATTCTGTCCCAACTCTTGATCCTATATTTTCCTTTTCTTCTTTTGTATTCCTGCAAATCATCCCACCATAGAGTTGCATGTCCCTTTAGCCTAATCACTGTATGCTTCACCTTCTTCTTCTCTTCCACCTCTTCACAATCAAAATATTTATCCATGTCATTTATCAAATCAAGTCATTCATCAACATTTAAATTACCTTCGTACATGGGAACTTCCATCTTAATCCTAGATCAAACTCTTGTGACCATTCTTACTAGTTTTTCCTTTGTTATTTCTCCTCCTAGAGATCCTTTTGTTTCATTTTCAGAGATTGTATCTTCACTCTCATTGTCATCTGCTATGCCAGGTTCTCTCCTCTACACTTCCTCCATGGACTCCATCCTTTCCTAGATGCACCTCCACTCGTAGCGTAACTCATCAGTTACCACATTCATGTATCTGCCTCCTCACCTCGATGGCATGATTCCTTAGATAAAATGTTGCTCTAATATAAAAAATGATGGAAAACATCTACCAACTTCTTCCCACAATCACATACTTTTCAACACTCTGTCACAGTCAATATTCAGATTGCTTGTCTAGCCTCAGATCAACATGAACATGAACTCAAATATTCATTTTTCTAGAGAGTTTGATTGTGCTCTTTCATAGATCACTCTGATCATTATTACGACTACCTGAATTTACCTCTGCTTGGAAGCATCGACGAACAATGTTGACGAAATCTGTCGCAGACAATTCTGCACGAAATTCAACAAACAATGTGGGTGTGTCATAGGTCAATTTGCACACATAATTCTACAACAATACTAACTTGTCGTATATCTTTATAGGGTGTTCCTCTATGCCAAATCAACATTGTATGTTCCAACGGAGATAATTACCCATGAAATATTCTTTTAAACAAAATTTTAGAACATGATGAAATTAACTCTGCACGGTCTTCATGCATTCACATAAACTCATCAATTTTCCAAGATAGCTTATACATGGAGTTTAACAATTCAACACTGTAAAACATGACAAAATGAAAACACATAGCATGAAAAAACCATATGCTCTATTCTTTCTTAATATCAATAAAGTAGTAAATTTACATAGGAAAGCTCGTTTCTTCTTTGTCTCTTAGACGTGTGCGATCCACACTTTTACATATTCAATCTCACACACTCGCTAACCTCTGACTATTACAAAGAATTCAATATATCTCGAGCCCTCAGATAGCTCACAAACAAATGAATCATGAGTTATCTTAACAAATGCCTAAACTAGAGATATGTTCCTAATATTTGGAAACATACTTAACACCTATGACAAATAACTCGATATCTAATCAAACAAACTCAACAAAAATGTCTTCTAGAGACATTTCAGAATTATTACAGATATAATAAAAGAAATTAGGGAACCAACTCCCTTGGTAAATGTTTGAGACCCATGAGGCCAATCTTTAAGATTTATTGCCAGATGTTACTGCATCACATTTATTGAAAGAAACTACAAATTTAGGGCTTGTTTCTTGAATACTTGGCCATGCGTGGGGGAATTTTTGGGGGTTTCACACGGGGCTCATCTGGAGTGATGGCACAAGGAAGCATGAGATCTCACTAGACGATGAAAAGAGAAAGGAAGGAGACAGTGAAGAAAATGGCAACTTAACACTACAGGAACTATACCACCAACCCAACACTGTAGGAACTATACCACCAACAATGTTGGCATAAGGCCATTTGGGAATTTGATATTGTTTCCCCACAAAAAATGAAAACAAAAAATGAGGTAAGAACCGTGTAAATTTGTTTCACATGCTGAACATTTATTTACTATAAAATTGAAGGAAAATACAGGTTGGTTGGAAGGACATCACTGCATAAAGTGAAAATGCAACTGAGATTATGTGAATAACATCATTGAGTATTGCTAGCATAAATTCAGGTTTATTTACCTATTTTTTTGTCTTCCTTATAGTGTAGGGAATAATCTCCCCTTGAAGCTCTCTAGACATCTTGAAGCTCTCCAACCATATCATGAAGCCCCCAAAAAAGTTGGATCCGAAGTTGGATAAAGGGACCAAGATCATCTATGTCTACAAAAATACATCATAGAACCAGATAATTTTCTCCACTCAGGAGCTCGACTCAACAGGTACAAGAGTAGGATCAACAGGGAAAATAGGAGACTAGAACACATAGCAATTAGATGACATGATGAGGAAGGAGGGGACGTAGACCATGTAGCAGTTAGGATGACATAGGTCAAAACAAGCTCGATGTGAGGCCAAATAAGGCCTCAAAGTTGAATCTTAGGAAAAACCCAAAATTTGGGTTAAAACATCTTAAACTTCCTACGACATTGATGTAAAATATGCAAAATTTAATATTGAATGTTACATGGTGGGTAGTTAATATGTTAAATTTTCGAGTCAATATGTGAAAGGATATGTGGACCCAATACAAGGAAAGGTGGCGATACAATAGTTTCAATTATATTATAATTCAAATAATATAATACATCATTTATATAGATTATTATAGTTAAAAGTACTTTGTGTATTTAGCTTTATGCCTTGTAAGCCTAAAATGATATATTTCTTTATATTGCCATTAAATAATAATAATAATAATAATAATAATAATAATAATCTATTTGCAATTTGATTGGTAAAGTCTATGGAGGTATACATACCCTACCTCCCTCTGGATTTGAACTTGTGACCTTTTAGGAGGAAACACATGTTCTTAACCATTAGGCCTACTTAGGCTGTATCAGTTGCATTTTATTAAGATCTTTAAATATGGTTAATTTTGTTATGTGGATCTAGAGAGTTAGGGTTTAAAAAACACACACATGAGTTTAGATGGTTTTAAGTACCATATTGTCTTTACATCCATTTAACTTCAATTCCTCTAGTAAGGGTCGATGAGTGCAACAACAAGATCTTTAAATATGGTTAATTTTGTTATGTGGATTTAGAGTGTTAGGGTTTAAAAAACACATACACATGAGTTTAGTTGGTTTTAAGTACCATGTTGTCTTATCATTCATTTAACTTCGATTCCTATAGTAAGGGTTGATGAGTTGCAACAACAAGGGGTGGTGGGGACAAAACTTTGTGCTTGGGTGTAGAAGGATGAAGCATATTTGTCTGCATCAACAAGTTTACTATGGATACCATCCAAGAAGGATGAAGCATATTAATATGCATCAAAAAGTTTACTATGGATACCATCCAAGAAATGTGGGGAATTCTTTTTGCCTAGAAATATATATATAATGTTATATATAGTCCAAGGGGTTATCTCAACTTGTTTTTGCCAATGTTTTTGGGAATTTCTCTAGTTCCATGGTAGTAGGTGTTTTATTCGAATCCCCATGGTTTAAGTGCACTACTCTACATTGATAGGTTTACTAGAAATACCATCCATGGATGTGGGGAAGCATCCCTTTGGTTTCTCTATCAGGACATACATACATACATAGATACATAGATATGCAAGGAAAACCTTGTATGTTCCACCCTTTTCGTTGGAATATCTAAATGGAGAGAGATTCAATCACTAGCCACAATATTGTCTGGTAAACCAATTAACTCAACTAGACTAGAACCTCATCTAGACTAGAACCAAAGACCTCATGGTAAACTCTACCTTGAAAAATAT
>JASDQU010739739.1:32996-43354 GCA_032191745.1 Picea mariana | reverse complement strand
CACCTCCCGATGGCTACCTCACCGCCTCCCCCATGGCTATCACTGCACATTGCCTATAATAAAAACATTAGCAAACCAAGGACACAAACTCTTAAAATTCAAAGACTGTTCTGTGGTTCAAGAAAAAAAAGAGGCAGAGTAATAGAAATCACCCCAGTTGCAATTGCTACTACCAAAGGTGAAAGTGAATTTATGGGCATATGCTACTACCAACTTGGAAGGAAGAACACAGTCTGCTCAAGGACCAGCAAACAACTAGATCATATCTTTGTCAAGATCATATCCATCTAGAGGCTTGCAAAATATTTTAGACACTTAATATACATCATGAAAACTTATAAAGGAATCATTTTTGTATATAGAATACATGCAATTGTGAATAATATGCAAATAATGTATAAATTCAAATCACCTTACAATGTGGAAGAAAACCTGAACCACACAAATTAAGCAACTAAGCGACTTACAAAACTTGGATACTAAGTGTATGTTCTATTGGAGTGTATTTTTATCACTAAGATTGTTTTTAGTTCTCTCCATACAAAGATTGTTTTTAGTTCTCTCCATGTCATACAAGTTCATTAAACTCTCTCAACGTCCCTGCTTCCCACCATCACCATGCTCAGCGATAACGCGGTTGCCCGATACCTAGCGCAACGGTAGCACAACGGTAAGTGGAAATCCCGTGTTGGATTATAGTAAAACTAAAAAGTATATGTCATCAATGATATTTAATGATAAATAGAATTAAAAATCTTTATGTATAATGGATTTTCTATTATACTTCCATGGTATTCCTAACAAAACATGGAAACATCCATAAGAACTATGTCACATAACACCTCATCCTTGTAGCTACCAATATAGAATTCCACTTTACACTGTTCATTCACCAAAATATGATGTTCCTTTTGCAACTAGAACACTCTATAGGGAGTGGGATGTACTAGCCTCTGCAATCCCAATTTTTCTACCGTCTCTATGGAAACCAAATTGTTTTTGCTACCACTATCCATGATAATTTTACAACACTTATCTCTTGACTTACATACAATCCTAAACAAACTTTTGCTTTGAGTTAGTTCATGAACCTCCTTTTCTTCCTTAACCAAAACTCTCTTCAACAACAATGATTCTCCTACCACATGAACTTATTCCTGTGTGATTTACTTCACATCTTCTTTCTTTGCTTATTCTATATTTGGATTTCTCTGACCTACTTCCTTGTTCTCTAGACAGTCCCATGACATGTGCCCTATTTTACCACATGTGTAACATCTCATTTCTTTTCCTCTTCCTCGGCCTCTCTTGAAAAATATTCCGCCTCTCGATTCTCCTCCTCTTGGTGACTACTTGTTTGAACTTCCTGCCTCTTCTTTCGGAGGTTTAAATCTTACTCTATTAGATTGTCCTTTGCTTCTTCCTGGATTCCTTTCTCTGTTTCTCAGGCTCTGCTTTCTGGCTAGCTTCTCTTCTTCCTTTAAAGTTGCTTGGTATGCATCTTCAATAGTTCTCAAGGACAAAAGGATAATTTCATCTTGAATTTCATACCTCAAACCATTTATGTTTCTAGCAACCTTCCCAACATCTTCCTCAACGTGACTAGCTCTAATGTTCAACCTATATAATTCCTCTGCTTATTCCTTTACTATCATAGTATCTAAGGTTTTGCAATTGTCTAAAAAAGTTCAATTGATAATCCTTAGGAATGAACTTACCTTTAAATTTGGCCACCATTCTGTCTCAACTCTTGATCCTATATTTTCCTTTTCTTCTTTTGTATTCCTGCAAATCATCCCACCATAGAGTTGCATGCCCCTTTAGCCTAATCACTGCATGCTTCACCTTCTTCTCCTCTTCTACCTCTTCACAATCAAAATATTTATCCATGCCATTTATCAAATCAAGTCATTCATCAACATTTAAATTACCTTCGTACATGGGAACTTCCATCTTAATCCTAGATCAAACTCTTGTGACCATTCTTACTAGTTTTTCCTTTGTTATTTCTCCTCCTAGAGATCCTTTTGTTTCCTTTTCAGAGCTTGTATCTTCACTCTCACTGACATCTACTATGCCAGGTTCTCTCCTCTACACTTCCTCCATGGACTCCATCCTTTCCTAGATGCACCTCCACTCGTAGCATAACTCATTAGTTACCACATTCATGTATCTGCCTCCTCACCTCGGTGACATGATTCCTTAGATTAAATGTTGCTCTAATATAAAAAATGATGGAAAACATCTACCAACTTCTTCCCACAATCACATACTTTTCAACACTCTGTCACAGTCAATATTCAGACTGCTTGTCTAGCTTCAGATCAACATGAACATGAACTCAAATATTCATTTTTCTAGAGAGTTTGATTGTTCTCTGTCATAGATCACTCTGATCGTTATTACCACTACCCAAATATACCTCTGCTTGGAAGCATCTACAAACAATGTTGACGAAATCTGTCGTAGACAATTCTACACGAAATTCAACAAACAATGTGGGTGTGTCGTAGGTCACTTTGCACACATAATTCTACAACAAAACTAACTTGTCGTATATCTTTATAGGGTGTTCCTCTATGCCAAATCATCATTGTATGTTCCAATGGAGATAATTACCCATGAAATATTCTTTTAAACAAAATTTTAGAACATGATGAAATTAACTCTGCATGGTCTTTGTGCAATCACATAAACTCATCAATTCTCCAAGATAGCTTATACATGGAGTTTAACAATTCAACACTGTAAAACATGACAAAATGAAAACACACAGCATGACAAAACCACATGCTCTATTCTTTCTTAATATCAATAAAGTAGTATATTTACGTAGGAAAGCTCGTTTCTTCTTTGTCTCTTACACATGTGTGATCCACACTTTTACATATTCAATCTCACACACTCGCTAACCTCTACCTATTACAAAGAATTCAATATATCTCGAGCCCTCAGATAGCTCACAAACAAATGAATCACGAATTATCTTAACAAATGCCTAAACTAGAGATATGTTCCTAATATTTGGAAACATACTTAACACCTATGACAAATAACTCGAAATCTAATCAAACAAACTCAACGAAAAATGTCTTCTAGAGACATTTCAGAATTATTACAGATATAATAAAAGAAATTAGGGAACCAACTCCCTTGGTAAATGTTTGAGACCCATGAGGTCAATCTTTAAGATTTATTGCCAGATGTTGTTGCATCACATTTATTGAAAGAAACTACAAATTTAGGGCTTGTTTCTTGAATACTTGGCCATGTGTGGGGGAATTTTTCGGGGTTTCACATGGGGCTCATTTGGAGTGATGGCACAAGGAAGCACGAGATCTCGCTAGACGATGAAAAGAGCAAGAAAGGAGACAGTGAAGAAAATGGCAACTTAACACTACATGAACTATACCACCAACCCAACGCTGTAGGAACTATACCACCAACAATGTTGGCATGAGGCCATTTGGGAATTTGATATTGTTTCCCCACAAGAAATGAAAACAAAAAATGAGGTAAGAACCATGTAAATTTGTTTCACATGTTGAACATTTATTTACTATAAAATTGAAGGAAAATATAGGTTGGTTGGAAGGACATCGTTGCATAAAGTGAAAATGCAACTGAGGTTATGTGCATAACATCATTGAGTATTGCTAGCATAAATTCAGGTTTATTGACCTATTTTTTTGTCTTCCTTATAGTGTAGGGAATAATCTCCCCTTGAAGCTCTCTAGACATCTTGAAGCTCTCCAGCCATATCATGAAGCCCCCAAAAAAGTCGGATCTGAAGTTGGATAAAGGGACCGAGATCATCTATGTCTACAAAAATACATCATAGAACCAGATAATTGTCTCCACTTAGGAGCTCATCTCAACAGGTACAAGAGTATGATCAACAGGGAAAATAGGAGACTAGAACACATAGCAATTAGATGACAGGATGAGGAAGGAGGAGACGTAGACCATGTAGCAGTTAGGATGACATAGTTCAAAACAAGCTCGATGTGAGGCCAAATAAGGCCTCAAAGTTGAATCTTAGGAAAAACCCAAAATTTGGGTTAAAACATCTTAAACTTCCTGCGACACTGATGTAAAATATGCAAAATTTAATATTGAATGTTACATGGTGGGTAGTTAATATGTTAAATTTTCGAGTCAATATGTAAAAGGATATGTGGACCCAATACAAGGAAAGGTGATGATACAATAGTTTCAATTATATTATAATTCAAATAATATAATACATCATTTATATAGATTATTATAGTTAAAAGTACTTTGTGTATTTAGCTTTATGCCTTGTAAGCCTAAAATGATATATTTCTTTATATTGCCATTAAATAATAATAATAATAATCTATTTGCGATTTGACAGGTAAAGTCTACGGAGGTATACATACCCTACCCCCCTTTGGATTTGAACTTGTGACCTTTTAGGAGGAAACACATGTTCTTAACCATTAGGCCTACTTAGGCTGTATCAGTCGCATTTTATTAAGATCTTTAAATATGGTTAATTTTGTTATGTGGATCTAGAGAGTTAGGGTTTAAAAAACACACACATGAGTTTAGATGGTTTTAAGTACCATATTGTATTATCATCCATTTAACTTCAATTCCTCTAGTAAGGGTTGATGAGTGCAACAACAAGATCTTTAAATCTGGTTAATTTTGTTATGTGGATTTAGAGGGTTAGGGTTTAAAACACACATACACATGAGTTTAGTTGGTTTTAAGTACCATGTTGTCTTATCATTCATTTAACTTCGATTCCTATAGTAAGGGTTGATGAGTTGCAACAACAAGGGGTGGTGGGGACAAAACTTTGTGCTTGGGTGTAGAAGGATGAAGCATATTAGTCTGCATCAACAAGTTTACTATGGATACCATCCAAGAATGATGAAGCATATTAATATGCATCAAAAAGTTTACTATGGATACCATCCAAGAAATGTGGGGAATTCTTTTTTCCTAGAAAAATATATATAATGTTATATATAGTCCAAGGGGTTAGCTCAACTTGTTTTTGCCAATGTTTTTGGGAATTTCTCTAGTTCCATGGTAGTAGGTGTTTGATTCGAATCCCCATGGTTTAAGTGCACTACTCTACATTGATAGGTTTAGTAGGAATACCATCCATGGATGTGGGGAAGCATCCCTTTGGTTTCTCTATCAAGACATACATACATAGATAGATATATAGATATGCAAGGAAAACCTTGTATGTTCCACCCTTTTCGTTGGAATATCTAAATGGAGAGAGATTCAATCACTAGCCACAATATTGTCTGGTAAACCAATTAACTCAACTAGACTAGAACCTCATCTAGACTAGAACCAAAGACCTCATGGTAAACTCTACCTTGAAAAATATTGTTCAAATCGAATTAGATAACTCATTGGGATTGTTTTTTAAATTGAAGGACATGAGAGTGGCCTTTGATCCACTTATGTATGCATGAGTCATGAGATTATTTTAATATAATATTTTTAGTTGCAACCACATATTCAACAACTTCCTTAAGGTGACCGCATGGCTCTAGTAAAATCCCATTAGAGGAATTGATGTCGTTGATGCAAATGATATCGATGGATTTCTCTCTATTCATTTGAGATTTTCCACTAGCTTATTATTGTTGATTTTTCATAATCTAGGTTAAGCATGAAGTTCATTCCATTTTTTTCATTTCACTTAACCATAAACAATAATGTTGCAGCAACCAAGATCACAAGAAGAAACACCATGCACAAGAACACAAGAAGTATCCTGGGAAACCCTTCTCAACAAGGGAATAAAACCTAGCCAAATCCTTTGCTATAATATTCAAGAGAAAGACCTTCACCTCCAAGAAAGACCTAGCACACAAGAGGGTGCTTAAACCCTAGAACTCTAGTGCCCAAGAGAGGTGCGTACCTTTTTCCAAAGAAGTGTACTTGCTGAAATTTCCAAACTCACAAGTATGATATGTTTCTACAATGGGAGATTTCCCTTTACTTATATTAGACTTGTCCTATCAACTGAAGTGTCTATTGGCACAACAAGGCCGACCTATCTAATACATAATATATATATATATATATATTAATATTAATTATCTTTTACATTTATTATTAAACATATTAAGGTGGGACTGACCTGTACCCTTTACATAACAATTAGGGTTACAAGTAGGTCTGACTCTTGAACAGTATATAGCAAAGGATTTGATACACCCACTAGTGCTAATCCACTAGGGGCACATCCATAGGGATGTCATAGCTCTGATTCACTGCATTACACAGAAGAACCATGTCTTCACACGTTCACCTGTGCTCGTCCATAGGCACGTCCACTCTACAGATCTGCTTTCTCACTGCCACTGATAGGAGAATCATCTCGAGTCTTCTCGTCAACTCTGCTGCTCATAGGAGGCTATCACATCATCTTCATTTCTGTTCACATGATGATGTCCCCAACACTTTTGGGATTTCACACGTTCACCTTGTGCTCAGCCACAAACACGTCCTAACTCAACAGATCGCTTTTCCATCGGATAATCATCTGGAGTTGTTCTCACTCACTTCATGGAGGAGGCCATCTCTACATTCCTAGATTTGTCTTAGGAAGGAACCACATACCCTTCTTAGGGGATTTCTCTCAGGTTTGTTAGTTGAGAGAAAGACTCACATAACTGCTATGTTCCACATCTTACAGGTTTGTAAGCCGAAGGATGTCTCCCATAGCTGCATTTCATCACACTCCCTCTCAGCTAGGGAGGCATTCTTCATCAAGCCAAGTCTCATACAAATGTACTCTGAGTTTTGTTTTTGCTAGAGTCATCAATACTCCCTCTCAACTCGGAAGGCATTCTTCACCAAGTCTGTTTGGTGTAAATGTCTGTAGTTTGCTCAGATGTAGGAAGGTACTGCAAGTATAGGGTTTTCCTCTGCATCATCTCTCTGACATAAGGATATCTCATCGTGTTTCAATCTAATAGGAGACATTGGATTCTTTAAGGATCATTATATACGACTCTTGATTATTATCATAGGATCCATCTCATGGTCAAGTAAATTTGTTAGAAGTTTCAGAAGCCACATTGCTTCACTAATTCACTGCTGTATGCTATGTCTTTGTGGTACTCAAGGACACAGAGTTTTGTCTCTAGATGCATTTTAGAAACCATGGCAATCTTCATGGTAGAACATTAATCGAATGTGCTCTTTCTATCCACTGTACTTTCTACTCAATCTGAATCGTCATGTCTTGTAAACACAAATTTATACTGGAGGCATATCTTAGGCCATATCTAACTATGCCTCGTATGTATCTCAATACATGTTTTGATGTTGTCTAATGAGTCTATCTTGGTTGTCTCATGAAATGACTAGGCACATTCACTGCATGGCATGAATCAAGTATGGTGTTGACCAGATACATTAGTGATCCAATCAGCCGTGGATCAGTCTTGTCTGAATCATCATCAATCTTCTTCTTTAAATCCATCATGGTGGATTTTTCATTCTATCATACTGAAATTATTTAATATTTTCACTGTATATTTTCTTTGACTCAGGAAAATCTTATCGGTCCTTTGTCATACTTCTTGTCCCAAGAAGTAGTGCATCATACTCAGATTCTTCATCTTAAATTTAGAAGTCAAGGATTACTTGTGTCCAACAATAATGCTTTCTGAATAAGTCAACAGGATCAGGGTCTCGCCTCCAAAACTGTAATAGTATAGGTTTTGGATCAGTAACACTCTTGTTGAAACCTAAGCTCATCAATAATATATCCATCTGATATAGTTTCCAACTCATGGATGGTAGTACGGATGGAAGTGTATTGGGTTCATTGGGTCAAGTGTCTCATCATAGACAACTCCCTTTGTTTATGAGAAATCTCTGGCTATAGATCTCGTTTTGTATTTCTCGACACTTCCATCAGCTGCATGCTTGATCTTATAGATCTACTTGGAAGTTACCACAGACTTCCCTTTCTGGTCCTTGAATAATATCTTATCTATAATTCTTTAAGATATACTGGTATTCTTCTGTTATGGCATCTTGCCATACCGGTTCTCTTTTTTCTTCTCTAAGACAAGGAGTCTCAACATCAATGAAGTGGATCATGACTAAAGGATAACTCGAAAATATCTTTTTCTTTCTTGGAATGTGCCTTGAGAGGCTTGTATGTTTCTCTTCCTATTGCAGAGTGAGTCTAGGTAGGCATTTTATGCCTTACTGCAATATCTATGAACACATTAACTGGAGATCCTGGATAAATTGGAGTAATGTATGACTCCCTCTGAATTGATGAAGGGGGAGAAGGTATTGTCTCACTATCAATCTCCATCTGAGATTCTTTGGTTCTTTAAAAAAACTATCTCTTCTTCAAGGACAATGTCTCTGCTTGTCTCAATCTGTCTCTTACTAGATATGTCTTTGAATATTCATTGCATCCTTTCTTCCTAAAGAATCTAGATTGGACTTCTTCTCTTTGGGTACATGAATGTATATGGTCATGTACATATTCTGCTTCATATATCATATAATATGTTTCCTTATGCAACCTTCACTATGGCTTCCTCAAGGTTATCACGTGTGACCTAAACAAGGTCAACAAAACAACAAGCAAGAATAATACTCTTTTGATAATAGTAGATAAAACAAAAATACAAATAATCATCACAGTAGCTCCTTTAGAGCTATCACTTGTGACCTGTCTGAAACAAAGATCAAAATTAAGAAATACAATACGAAATGAGGTCAACACTCTTCTAGTGTTGTGATCAAACATTCCTCCATGGTAACCTGGGATAAACACAAGAAGTTTCTCCTAGAGGAGATGTTAGTTGTATCTAGTACATTAAGCATTTATCTCAATATGCTCACATGCTACCACGTATAATACTTTACAAAGACTGTGACCTCAACTACAGTGTTTACTTGTAAAGGGGTAGTAATCAACTTTTTCATGTGTAATTTTGAATCTTATCAGCTTAATTAATCAAACCTAGAACTTGGAGTTTTTTCCTCAAGAATGAGTGTGTGTTGCTTTTCTTCCAAGTCTCCTTCACTCAATATGACAAGTTCTTTCTTCAACCTGTCTTTTGTACTATGACAATATGCTATCTTGACAAAAGGTTGGGTTAGAGAATAAACTCTATTATCTCAACTTTAATCCATCTAATACCTTGACTTTAATTTTGACCAAAGGTTAGTATGATGGTCATAGC
Organism: Picea mariana; assembly: GCA_032191745.1. Lineage (NCBI taxonomy): Eukaryota > Viridiplantae > Streptophyta > Pinopsida > Pinales > Pinaceae > Picea > Picea mariana. Next base: position 34,133 of record JASDQU010739739.1, on the reverse strand, counting down.
TTCAACATGCAACCTAGATCAAAATAATGTCATAACAAATAGATGTATATNATCTATGGTAGGAGATCCCTTCTCCTGCAAATATCCTTTAAAGCTTTAACAATTTAAACATGTGTGAGTACATACCTCTGATAGCATTTGCAGATAGTGGCACCATTTGGTAGCAACAATAATAATTACCAACTCTTAAAAACTTCAAGGGTGACTGCAACGGGTACTACAACTGATACTTCAACTGATACTACAACTGCAATTGATACTACAATTGATTCTGAAACTGCAACTACAACTGTAACTTAGGGTTTTATGAAGAAACCCTATTTTTTCAAACTTCAAATTTTGAAATTTTGATCCAGGGGCTAGATGTGCTGAGTTAAGGCGAGTAAGTTGGTACAGTCAAATTTATGAAAATCCAAATTCCCCCCCCCCTCAAACTTGACAAGCGGATTTCTGCACTAGTGCTTTTGGTTTTCTGGTACCGGTGAAAAATAGGGTTTCACTTTCCGGGAGTTCTATCCACTGAAAATGTGCACTGGAGGTGCCAAAGAGTTCCTTGGGCTAGGGCACATTTTTCTAGATGGATTTTGGCATAAAATTTCTCTTCAATAAAAAACCTTAATTTTCTTGTACGACAATAGTGACGTTTTTCATTTTTCTTGTGAAATATGCTTGTGCAATGGGTTCTTCAAGACCTATGCTCTGATACCATGTTGATTTTTCATAAGCTAGTTTAAGCATGAAGTTCATTCCATTTTTAGAGTTTCACTTAACCATAAACAATAATGTTGCAGCAACCAAGATCACAAGAAGAAGCACCATGCACAAGAACACAAGAAGTATCATGGGAAACCCTTCTCAACAAGGGAAGAAAACCCAACAAAATCCTTTGCTATAATATTCAAGAGAAATACCTTCACCTCCAAGAAAGACCTAGCACACAAGAGGGTTCTTAAACCCTAGAACTCTAGCGCCCAAGAGAGGTGCGTACCTTTTGCCAAAGAAGTGTACTTGCTGAAATTTCCAAACTCACAAGTATGATATGTTTCTATAATGAGAGATTTACCTTTACTTATATTATACTTGTCCTATCAACTGAAGTGTCTATTGGCACAACAAGGCCGACCTCTCTAAGACATA
>JASDQU010739738.1:291944-303308 GCA_032191745.1 Picea mariana | reverse complement strand
TATATATATATATATAATATCATTTAAGATATCTAGTGATTGTTCAATTGCTAATGGGATGATGCAAGTGGAAACCCAAGAGCCATCGAGATGTGTTGTTGTTGTGTACTGGCATGCACTGCCATGCTTTGGACAACAATTCATTGAATCATAGTCTTTATGTTGAACTTATGTCAACAAGGGTATCTTCAATGTGAGGGTTGTCCACAAGGGACCCATCAATGAGGAACTCATTGATAAATGATTTGTTGACAAAAGGATGGTTGATGAGGTGTTCATTGACAAGAGGAGTCATCAACAAGCATGCCATTGAAAAGGGATTTGTCAAGATGAGGGGCATCAACAAGTTGGTTGCCAACAATTATGTCATACATAAGCAAGGCATCAACAAGAGTTTCATTGACAAGCAAAATGGGATCATCATCATGGATGTCGACAAGAGCATCATAGACAACCAGGGTATTGACAAGAGCATGATCAACGAGCAAGTTGTTTACAAGAGTGTCATCAACAAGCGGATCATCGACAAGAGGGTTGTCAAAGTCAACGAAACATTTGTCCACAGTGGTTGTCAATGTCAATGAAATCACACTCCATAAAGTTGTCGTCAAGGATGATATAGTGTTGGGATAAAAAATGAAGTAAAAAACATACACATGGTAGCATAATTTTGCATATTAATTAAGTGTGAGAATGGGTTTAATACTTTTGCATAAGTTGTTAAAAGCGATATCTTGTGTTTTATGACTCCTTTAAAGATTTTATTGTTTGTCGTATGAAAAATATAATAACACTCATAACTATTTCATTATAAATTGATTTTTTAACCAATATACCAATGAATGACTTTGCAATTTGCATAGTGTTCAAAGTTGAAGAGTTATGTTTATGAGGCATTAACCAAATAATAGAGAAAAAGGTAATAATAGAGAGAATTATGTTTATGAGGCATTAACCAAATAATAGAAAGAAAGGTAATAATAGAGAGAGTTATGTTTATGAAACATTAACCAAACAAGGGAAATAGCTGCAAAGCAGCTAGTCCCTAGTCCCTAGTCCCTCGTTGTAAGGTTATAGCTTAGAAGGAGATGATGCACATGTAAATGAAATTTTGGTTATATTTTTTTGTTTTTGTTTCTTTCCATCTAACTTGTAGGTGTTTTTGCATCTAACTTATAATTTTGGTTCCAGCTTGTTTTTTTCGTCATCTAACTTGTAGGTGTTTTTGCTTAAACAAATTGATGAATTTTATTTAACTATGCTTTTGGACACTCTAGCGCGACAGTGATGTTGTTTGTTTTTTATATTTCAATCGACACTGTAGCTTTTGGACGTATCTGTAATCAACAAAGTCGGCGACCTACCACAAAGTCATCCAACACCAAATACAAATACAAAAATAGTATATATTAAATCTCAAGGGATATGCCTAACGAACTTGTTTCTTTCTGTGAATATTTTATCATTAAAATATTCATTGAATCCATTGTATTTGACTGTAGATTCCAGACATTCGTGTATATTCCGTTGTAGTCTAGTTGGTTAGGATACTCGGCTCTCACCCGAGAGACCCGGGTTCAAGTCCCGGCAACGGAAATTAAACTGTTTTAAAGCATTTTAAACATTGCAGATATTTTCCAGGTTTTAAATGTTTTTTTAAGGAGGCACAACTGAAACCTTCTCATGGAAAAATACGAACATCAAAAGACATGCGTCTGCCGGGAGTCGAACCCGGGTCTATTGCTTGGAAGGCAATTATCCTAACCGTTGGACTACAAACGCCTCGTTGTGAACAGTTAAGAGAGAATGCTAACAGGGGCACTACTCTAACCGTTGGACTACAAGCTGTAACGGAGGGCGTGGCAATTATCCTATAAACGCTGTCCGTGTAACTTGCAAACCACAAAATGTGAGCATATTAATACTAAATTCCCCCTCGGATTCGTTGCACTCCCTCAAGTGTTAAAATTGAAACCCCAAACGAATGAATATTGAGAGTCGGAGTTAATGTGATGTGGTCTTTGGGGGTGGACCGTTGCAATTTATTCCCACATGCATAACGTGGAAAAAATATACAAATATACACCTTTGATATACGTAATTGACAGAAAATAGTGTTGTCTCTTCAGAGACATCCCTTTGATATACGTAATTGACAGAAAATAGTTTTGTCTCTTCGGAGACATCCGATAAAATTGGTTCAGAGAACATTAGCATGGCCCCTGCGCAAGGATGACACGCACAAATCGAGAAATGGTCCAATTTTTTTTCATGCTTTGGCTGTTCTATGGTTTTAAGACGCTTTCGCTGTTCTATGGTTTTCAGACGCTGTGTTCACTATATGGTTTTCGCTCCAATTATAATGGAGTTTTCTAATAATCCTTAATAAGGTTAATTAATTTTCCAAAGACCTTTTTATATTCATTAATAAGCTTTATTAACTATTTTATTATTCCTAGGCTCAACAACTCAGAATTCAAGATATGACAGAACCAACAAGTATCTTCAATACTATATTATTCTTCGATGGGGCTTGATGGGGCTTCATCAGGTAACCTGGGGGCGACAGGCGTGGGGGAGTAACCCTTGACTCTGATGAATTTTTTTTTATGGAATTCTTATGGGGATTAGGACCAACGACTAACAACAATGCATAAGCGTTGGCAGTCCAAACAAACTAGTGGTAATCGGGGACTCGAACTTAATAATTAAGGGACTTCAAAGAAACATTATTTCCCCTTAACTATGTCTATGACTCAACACTCATTTTTTGTATCATTAATGACAATGATGATGTCGACAATGATGAAAATTGATGACAACAATGAAAATAGTCATTGACATCCTTATCATTATCATGATGATGATCATTATTTTTTTTGTCATCAAGATCACCATCATCGTCATCATTTCCCTCATCCCCATCAACATCATCCTTGGCATAATTGTCATTGTCATCATCACAATCGTCATAACCATTTTCATGATGATCATCATTCTTATCATAGTCATCAACAAAATATCATCATCATCATCCTCTTTGTCATCCCCATCCTGGTCAAAATCATCCTTGGATTTGTCATCAACATCTTAAAAAGACATTCTATAAAATAGTAACAATGACGAAAATTGATGATGATGGCGACAATGATAAAAATAATAATTGCCATCATCATTATATTCATTGTTGTCATCATCGTTCTCATGATAATTTCCATTTTTAAATTGTTATCAACATCATCATTGTCATCATCATCCCCATCATTCTCATCCTCATCTTTGTGAGCATCATCATTGTCATCATCATCCCCATCATTCTCATCCTCATCCTTGTGAGCATCATCCTTGGCATTTCCATCTTCGTCATCATCATAATCATGATGATCATTATTTTTTTCATCATCATCATCCTCATTGTCATCATCGTCATCATCATCATCGTTGACAATGACAATGATGAAAATCAATGACGATGCTAATGAAGATGATAATGCTAATGATGACAAGGATGAAAATAGATGACGCCAATGATGTTAAAATAACTATGATAAAATTTGTCATTGTGTCATCATTGCCATTGTCATCGTCATTATGTTGCAACTTAGAACCAATACGTATGTGATATCTCAACCCCATTGTATCACGTGTAAAATCTAAAATCATCTTATATTATATTAATTTACTAAGTCATTGGTATTTCAAGGAATACTAAAGTACCACGCCAATGAAAAACATGAAATTGTGCTTAGCATGAGCAAGAAGGCCAACTAATAAGAAGAATATTAATAAAAGTATAAGAAGATTAAGTATGATAACAAATCCAATGGAAGACACGACTTAGCATGAGCAAGAAGCCTCAACTACTAAGAAGAATATTAATAAAAGAAGCCTCAACTACTAAGAAGAATATTAATAAAAGAAGCCTCAACTACTAAGAAGAATATTAATAAAACTGTAGAAGACTAAGCATGAGTAAGAATCCCGTTAATAGAAAGAATATTAATTAAAAAATATAAGAACACTAAGATTTTTGTTCTATGATCCCTTCTTAATTAAAAATTTATGGTTTAATACGATTGTACTCCATTCATGGTAGTACTAAGACTACCAAAGCCCTTGTTTTCATTGTCATCAACATCATCATCCTCTTCACCGTAGTCATTATCATTCTAATCATTATCTTCTCCTCATCAACGTCATCCTTGGCATTGACATCATCTTCATCATCATAATTGGCATAAACATTCATATAATGACCTTCATTGTCATCATCATCGTCGTCGTCAACATCTTCATCAATAACGATGACAATAATGATAAAAATAATCATCATCATCATCGTCATCATTCTCATTCTCATAATCATAATCATAATCATAATCATAATCATCCTATAATATTGATAAATTCTTATAGTAAAACTCTTACCTAAGAATATTGTTACTCCAGGCAAGTAATTCAGATTGATTGTCCATGGTTGTAGCTCGGTTCTGTAGATAATCAAAACAAATATGCATAAAATAGTCGAACTTGATGTTTACGAGAAATTAAACAAATAAGAAAGAAAATGAATGTAGCATTCTAATTAGAGCGAGAAAGATGGCATCAAATATATTCAATGATTTTGTGCAGGATTACAATTATTACAATTATTATTAGATGACAAATTAGGAACAATATTCAGCTATATTGTGCAGGATTACAATTATTATTGACTCAAGGTTCCAAACCTTAATATCTGAGAGAAGCACTCGTTGAATGCAATTTCAGTGTCCATAGTTGTAGTTGTGTTTTATAGATAGCAGACTATTGAAATTTGATGTGGTTCCATGGTCTAGTGGTGAGGACATTGGACTCTGAATCCAGTAACCCGAGTTCAAATCTCGGTGGAACCTTGTTTTTCATTCTTCATCCTTGGAACCTGTCTTTTGTTTTTCAGCCGAGTCCCTCGGCATCGCCTCTCCAAATGACTGGGAACGGAGCAGCCAATGGTACGTCGGAATTCGATCAGAGAAGTGAAAACACAACAAATTCACATTGCAAATGTTTTGCCATCTTTTAGAGTTCCAAATTCGAAATTCATCGGCGAGTTTAAGAGAATTGTATGCGGGAAAGACAACTTCTCTTTTAGTAGCCAAAACGACGACTTATTGATGGATCAATAATATAAATTTAGTTGATGAATCATAAATGAAGGAAAATCGAAACATTAATTACACATTAAAAAATGTTTCCATAAAGTCTATTAAAGGTCCATAAGTAAAATACAATATGCCAATTTATGGAAATTCCTAAATATCCATTGATATATCCCTGAGAAAAAACAATGATATATCCCTGAGAAAAACAAATCAATGATTAGTTGATTACAACGAAAAGAAACCGTGTCATATTAAATCACAATCTTATATAAAAAGAAAATTGAATCCTCAAATGCATATCTAGCTACAAATCGATACAACACAAGTTTGTTTAGAAGGTGGGGCCTATGAACCCATGATATAAAGGAAGTTCGTTGGTAACATTTGAATTGTAGTTTTATTAATAGTTTTGCATTTTATTTTTTAAGTTTCCTATTAAAAATTGTTCACTACATTAATTTTTGATTGAAGTGTTACTTATGGGATTGGGTATTTGTGTTGATTGACTATGACATTAGATTTATTACTTAAATATCACTTTTATTTTTTTTTGTTTTCTTCAAACTTGAAAGAGTTATTAGTTGAATTAATGTTTTAAAAATTGGTTCGAGTCAATTTGGTTAAGTTGACCAACGATTGTATTGATTTGCGCTGCTGCTTAGTTTAGAAGCATGACTTTGGTGTTTTGATACCAAACCAACCCTATTTGGTCGAGTTTGTACCTACTAGGCCAAGTAGGATCTAGACCCCACCATGGCAAACTTAGTATGAAAAATTAATTTTTTTTTATAAAAAGACCAAAAACCTAATTCCTAAACCCTACCAAAAAGCTATAAAGAGACCCCCTCTCTCTTCCTCTATTTTCCTCACACCTCTAATAGACCAAAAACAACCCAATATTTTTTAGGTGCTTCGTTGTTGAATTCCTAGATAGAAAGAGCCTAATCAATCCCTTCGAAGCATTCAAAACATGAAAATAAATATACAAAAAATATAACATATTTCCTACATAAAAACCATTTAATTTAAAATCTTATTGATTATGTATTTTGTTGTTGATATGTATTATACTTGATACAATTTTGATATATTTAATTTTACATGAGTGAACAAACTTTACATATATTTTTAATAATTTGAAATCTTTATAATATATATTTTTTCATTAAAATTTTAATATTTTATATAATTTTAATAAACGAATTATTAAAATTTATCCAATTCACTTTACATACAAATTGATTCTCAGTTCATTCCAAGTATGAATATACGTTTTAAAACATTGATTAGACGTGGGACATTATGAAAAAAAAAAAGAGTTGTCGTGTGTAAACGTAAATTGAACAACTTTGATTGATTTTCCCAAAATTGAAAAAGTGAAATGGGGTATGCTTGGAAAGTCTATTTCTTTATGAGAAAATGGGGTATAAGTGTTGGCTAGAGTGTGTAAAATGGTCCTAAACTTTTGTGAAAGTGTTTATTATGCCATAATTTTAATAAAAACACAAGAAGACACGTGGTCACTCGTGATGAAGTGATTTGATATTATATTTAAGCAAACACCGCTCTCATTGCAAGAATGATATTTGAATATTAAAATTGGATTCTTTTGATATGTATCCTATGTCTACTCAAAATTTGAAGAGAACTTATTTTGATATGTATCCTATGTCTACTCAAAATTTGAAGAGAAGTTATTTGTAATCATTTCGAAAATGATATTTGAATATTAAAATTGAATTTTTTTGAGATAAGTATCATGGATACACTTAAAATTAGACAAGAGTTTATTGGTAAATAAATTTGATTTAGGGAATATGGGGCGGTTAAACATTTTATTAGGGTATTAAGTTAGAACAATCATATTATGTTAAGAGTCATCAACATGTTACAGATACACTCAAAATTTGACAAGAGCTTATGTGTAACGATAATAAAAAAAATTCAGAGAAGTTTCGTATATTGTTACTCTATAATAAATTTGATTCAGGGAAGTCTTTTATACTGTTACTCTAAGCACGTAATTCAGATTTAGTGTCCATACTTGTAGCTCCATTCTCTAAATAACTTATTGTTAAAATTTCATGTAGTTCCATGGTCTAGTGGTGAGGACATTGGACTCGAAATCCAGTAACCCGAGTTCAAATCTCGGTGGAGCCTCCTTGTTCATTTTTCATCCTTTACATAGTGATGGATCTAGCTTTGACTATGGCTTCAAGAAAAGCGTCCATACATTTTCATTTTTTATCCTTTGGATTTTGGAAAATATCTGGAACACAGTGATGGAGCTACGACTTTAAGAAAAGCGTCAATACATTTTCATTTTTTATCCTTTGAATTTTGGAAAATATACGAAGCACAGTGATGGAGCTATGACTACGAGAAAAGCGTCCATACATTGAGAATGGCAGTTTCGTTGTAGTCTAGTTGGTTAGGATACTCGACTCTCACCCGAGAGACTCGGGTTCAAGTCCTGGCAACGAAATTTTAACTGTTTTAAAGGATTTTAAACATTGCAGAGATATTCCGAGTTTTAAATGTTTTCATAAGAGGGCACAACTGAAATCCTCTCATGGAAAAATATGAACATCAGAGTGGTGCGTCTTCCGGGAGTCGAACCCGGATCTATTGCTTGGAAGGCAATTATCCTAACCGTTGGACTACAAATGCCTCGCTATGAGCAGTTAACAGAGGATGCTAGCAGGGGCACTAGTATAACCCCTAAGTCAACAAGAAGTGGCACTATGCTAGCAGGGGCACTAGTATAACCCCTCACGTATCAAATAACTTGAGAAAATATTTGGGGGTCAACTATTACCATGTTTTTAGGATGCAAAATTCTTTGGCGGACTCTTTATCTAAGAAAACAAAGAATTTGGAACAAAGCCTTCTAAAAGTCAATAATGAGACCAAATATGAGCTTCTCCCCTAAGTCAACAAGAAGTGGCACTATGTGTGTAAGTTTGTGGAACAATATTCTGAATCAGGTTATGAACTCAACCTATGACGACCGACTCAAAATCACTCCTCCCTGTTATCCAGCGCGTCACACAACACAAAAGACCCTGGGACCCATGATAGATCTGGACTCCATGTCACGACTTGCTTTGACCCACCAGATGGCACACCCAAGCAATGGAAACATGACACACTCTCGCACAAGCACACTCACTCCTGTCACATCAAAGCTCCTCCTTTAAGCTTGCCCCTACCATTGTCATTGTGCGAACTTTCATTCTTCTTGAGCTACCATGTTCGAACCTTCAACCTTACACAAGTAATGCATACAACTTCTAAATTACCCGTGTTAGCAAGAGTCATCTCTTAGCTTTGCTCGTTATCATTTCAAACCATGGTGCCATCCTTTTTCCCGTGGGAATTGAATTCAAAAGCTAATACATATTATGAAAGGTGGCGAGAGTAAATTTCAAGGAAAGTGAGGAAAACAACATATTAGTATCAATATTTTGAGTTCAAGTGGGCTATTGGCACATAAACAACCAATTTACAGTATTCTAAGCTTTTAAACCATGTGGCGATGCAAAAGAGAATCATGCGGGTGCACCAATTGCACCATGAACACACTACAGGACCAAGTTAGAGTGCAACATGGAGAAATTGAGCAAGCAAGAAGTATGAATGCCCAACTCCAATGACAAATTCAAAGTCAGGAAGTCAGACGAAATGAGGAGTTGGCATTAGTTTTACGGGCTGTCAATAGAAATACTGGGCACATTCGGTCTATTTTTCATCAACTGGAAAATCTCCCTCGACATCCACATAGGCAACAAGCACCCACTACTTTTGAAGAGTCACAAGCATCAAACCCTCCCCTCGAGAGGCCACAGATAGAGCAGTCTGCAACAGGACATGAGGAAGAGCATCAAACTCATCACGATGTCGATGGCGCAAGAAGGGAAGAGGTGGACACTTCTTTACACTTGCACCAATAGATGATGATCCATATATCTCTTTTTTTGTTTTTTTCTTTTATAGCCATTTATACATGGCAATTTTGTATAAGACTGTATGGGACCTTTGGACTTTCTCACAGTAGGAGGGAAGATCAGTCTCTTTTTTATGATGTTGAATAAAGACTCTTTGATATTTTTGTACTCTTGAAAGCTGTGTTTTACACAACCCTTTTCTAATAAAAAATTATTAACCATTTCTGTAAAAACAAAAAACTACTTTATTATTCCTTAATAAGGTTACTTAATTTTCTCGCATGTCTTTTTATATTCATTAATAAGCTTTATTAACTACTTTATTTGGTTGTAAAAAAATGTTTTTTTCATTGTTATATGGTTTTCAGACGTTGTTTTTCACTGTTATATGGTTTTTAAATGTTCATTGGTTTTTGATGTAATTATAATGGAGTTTTCTAATATTCCTTAATAAGGTTAATTAATTTTCCCAAAATCTTTTTTATATTGATTAATAAGCTTTATTAACTACTTTATTTGGTTGTAATTTTCCCAAAGGCGTTTTTATATTCATTAATAATCTTTATTAACTACTTTATTTGGTTGAAATATACCAGTGTATGCATGGAATTTCATACCATTGACGATTACTTGGCTTAGCGCAAGGAATGCCGATTACTTGGCTCAACGCTAAGGAACTACAATAAGGGGAATGTGCTACCAACTTCAATAAACAAGATCAAGGCTATATGATTTGAAGAAACACAATCACATTAACATAAAACCTTATATAAAAAGAAAATTAAATCATGAAATGCTTATCTAGCTACAAATTGACACAACAAAAGTTTGTTTAAAAGGTGGGACCTCTGAACCCATAGAGTATGATTACTATATCACTAAATGACTTATTATATAGGTTTATGGGTTGTAGTCATCATATGTTTGATTATGCAACTATCATTTTGTATTTTTAATGCTTTAACAAAAATAAAAACACACCATTCAAAAATTTAATTACTATGAAATACACTACAATAGAAAAACAATACAATATAACACAAATATATACCCTGGAAAGCCATACAACAAAATTAGCATTCAATGAAGGACACCACCTTATGTTTATTATTAGAGTTCAAATGAAGGCTACCATATCTTTGGAAAAACTTAAAGAGGATGGATTTTGAGAAAACATTATCCTCTACATCCAATTATAATCAAGACTTGGTAAAAACACCCATTAAAGAGCCATGTTACCACTTAGATCTACACAGGGTTGGTTCCAACGAACTTCTTCACCTACCTAAGTGATTTTCATCAATATGAAACCTTGGACAAAAGGAGGTGTATATACTATATGGTTAACACCAAAGGGGATATCAATGGAAACATACATTGACAGTTCAAAACAAGTTCCTATGAATGGACAGACAACTGGTGGAAGATTGGATAAGTAATAGAGATCATGGAGAGTTGTTGTTGTATAGTTGGATCTACAAGTCAAAAGAGTTTCTTAAAATGGTTTGGTAGTGGTTAATGTCAAGAAACACCACTATTGAAAATCCTTTTGGAAGGAGAGGTGATCACTGAAAGGAAACTATCATATGTGTAAAAAATATGGAGTCGAAATGTTTGATCCACTAAATGAACAATTCGATCCTCATACGCACATGGAAGTATTTCAAGTTCAAGATGCCAGTAAGCAATCTAGTAGTGTCGAAGTTGTTTTGAAGCTTGGATATACACTTCATGATAGAGTAATACATCCTACTGAGGTTGGTATTGTGGAGGTTGTGGAAATTGAAGTTGTAAGAAATTATGAGCCATCTTTGGTTGAAACAAGATTATGTTAAACATATACATCGAGGTGGTGGGATTTTTACTGGGTATATTAAAGATTTATGGAGCTAGGAAATCCCTTTCCATTGGGACCAACAATACGACATCTAGGTACATGATATTCGATCTAGGGTGTTTGGTGATATGTTGTGGGTGGCATTAAAAGAGTTGTCAATGAGGTTCATAATGGGTAGTGGTTCGTGGTTCATCATCACAGTTGGAAGCCCACGTCCACAGTTGGAAGAATACTTGGAGAAAATATTAGAGTGTTTGATTGCATTTCTTGTCTCAGAGACTCGGGTTCAAGTCCCAACAACAGATTTTAGACCATTTTGAAAGATTTTAAACATGGCATAGATCTTTTGAGTTTTAATTTTTTTTATAAGTGTTATCCACATTTTTGGTTATCAAGATGATGACATGATAATGACATGGTGATAGAAGATCTAGCTCTT
>JASDQU010739738.1:277379-288046 GCA_032191745.1 Picea mariana | reverse complement strand
AAGAATGTATGGGACCTTTCGAATTTCTCACAGTAGGAGGGAAGATCAATCTCTTTTTTATGATGCTGAAGAAAGACTCTTTGAGATTTTGTACTCTTGAAAGCTGTGGTTTACACAACCTTTTTCTAATAAAAAATTATTAATCGTTTTTGTAAAAAAAAAAAAAAAAAACAACTTTATTATTCCTTAATAAGGTTAATTAATTTTCCCACATGTCTTTTTATATTCATTAATAAGCTTTATTCACTACTTTATTTGGTTGTAAAAAATTGATGTTTTCGTTGTTATATGGTTTTCAAACATTGTTTTCACTGTTATATGGTTTTTAAATGTTCACTGGTTTTCACGGTAATTATAATGGAGTTTTCTAATATTCCTTAATAAGGTTAATTAATTTTCCCAAAGGCCTTTTTATATTCATTAATAAGCTTTATTAACTATTTTATTTGGTTGTAATTTTCCCAAAGGCATTTTTATATTCATTAATAATCTTTATTAACTACTTTATTTGGTTGAAATATCAGTAGATGCATGGAATTTCATACCATTGACGACTACTTGGCTCAACGTAAGGAATGTCGACTACTTGGCTCAACACTAAGGAACTACAATAAGGGGATTGTGCTACCAACTTCAATAAACAAGATCAAGGCTATATAATTTGAAGAAACACAATCATATTAACATAAAACCTTATATAAAAAGAAAATAAAATCATGAAATGCATATCTAGCTACAAATTGATACAACAAAAGTTTGTTTAAAAGGTGGGACCTCTGAACTCATAGAGTATGATTACTATATCACTAAATGACTTATTACATAGGTTTATGGGTTGTAGTCATCCTATGCTTGATTGCACAACTATCATTTTTTATTTTTAATGCTTTAACAAAAAAAAAAAACACACCATTCAAAAATTTAATTACTATGAAATACACTACAATAGAAAAACCATGCTATATAACACAAATATATACCCTGGAAACCCATACAACAAAATTAGCATTCAATGAAGGACGACACCTTATGTTTATTATTAGAGTTCAAATAAAGGCTACCATTTCTTTGGAAAAACTTAAAGAGGAAGGATTTTTAGAAAAAAATATCCTCTACATCCAACTATACATCCAACTATAATCGAGACTTGGTAAAAAGCCCATTAAAGAGCCATGTTACCACTTAGATCTGCACAGGGTTGGTTCCAGTGAACTTCTTCACTGCCCTAAGTGATTTTCATCAATATGAAACCTTGGACAAAAGGAGGTGTATATACTATATGGTTAACACCAAAGGGGATATCAATGGAAACATACATTAATAGTTCATAACAAATTCCTATGAATGGACGAACAACTGATGGAAGCGTGGATAAGTAATAGAGATCGTGGTGAGTTGTTGTTGTAGAGCTAGATCTACAAGTCAAAAGAGTTTCTCAAAATGGTTTGGTAGTGGTTAATGTCAAGAAACACCACTATTGAAAATCCTTTTCGAAGAAAAGGTGATCACTGAAAGGAAACTATCAGATGTGTAAAAAATATGGAGTCAAAATGTTTGATCCACTAAATGAACAATTTGATCCTCATACACACATGAAAGTATTTCAAGTTCAAGATGCCAGTAAGCAATCTAGTAGTGTTGAAGTTGTTTTGAAGCTTAGATATACACTTCATGACAGAGTAATACATCCTACTAAGGTTGGTATTGTGGAGGCTGTGGAAAGTGAAGTTATAAGAAATTATGAGCCATCTCTAGTTGAAAGCAGATTATGTTAAATGTATACATCGAGGTGGTGGGATTTTTACTGGTTATAATAAAGATTTGTGGAGCTAGGAATTCCCTTTCCATTGGGATCAACAATATGACATCCAGGTACATGATATTCAATCTAGACTGTTTGGTGATATGGTGTGGGTGACATTAAAAGAGTTGTCAGTGAGGTTCATAATGGGTAGTGGTTCATGGTTCATTGCCACATTTGGAAGCCCACACCCATACTTGGAAGAATACTTGGAGAAAATATTAGAGTGTTTGATTGCATTTCTTGTCACAAAATTCACCTTTGAAGGGCCTTTTTGGAGGGTGGACGCTCCACCTTGGAGCCCCTACTTGCCATCATTGGGGAGACACCCTTCTTGGGGTTAATTTCATTGTATAGATGGCATGAACAACCCATATTTTATGCATTTTAGATTAATTAATTAGATAAGAGAGTGTCTTTCCCCCTCCATATGCTAGAATAGGGGATTTTACTTTAAAAAAATTAATATTTTAATGTAAAGGAAGTTGAGCATCTCCCTATAAATATAGATGCATTTCCTCATTATTTTTTCATGGTTGGATTTGGCTGGGAGAAATCCCTTAGAAAAGGTGTGAAATTTTATCTTCTTTTATAAAAGGCTATGGATGGTTTAGTAGAGTGATGATATTTTGAGGAGAATAATATGTGAATGTCTTCTTCTTCTTCTTCTTGGATGATTCATTGTTTAGGGTTTTGGATGGATGAAAGATTGGTTGAGTAAGTAGTCTCCTCTTTTTCTTGTGGTTTATGTTCATGGAATGAATTTCAAGTATAATTGTTCTTTTCTAGGGGAGAAGGCACATTCTCTTGGGTCTTCTTAAACAAACCTTTTTTTTCATTGCTCTTGGAAGGTTACTAGTGGAGTAATTTCCCCTAAATCTATTCTTAAAGTTTGTTTTATAGTACTAGGAGGATCTTCTAGGGTTAGTAGTGGACAACCCTAGATATCACCCTAGATTCACCCATTTTATTTCAAGGTTGTGTCCTTATTTGACCCCACATGCCACAAAAATAATAGTACACCAAGGCACTGGCCTTCAATACTCGCATCAAAATTTTATCCTTTAGAATCCTTAAACTATTTCGCTGGGTTTACTCTTCAAAATCACCTTGGAATTCATTTCCTTAAAACCTAGAAATCCTACCTTAGGTAAGCTCCCTTTGAGCTGGAGGAGAGTTGAACATAAGTGCAAAGAGAGTTGGTGAGGCGATAGTGCCCCCCCTCTTAGTTGCTCCAAATCTCCTATTGATATTTTGGACTTTATCTTAAGAAGTTTGAGATTTTGCGATAACAAGCCACACAGAAAGGAGTTAATTAATTACATTTATCAAATAATACAACCGATATATTCAAAGATTGAAACCAACTACATTGGGTATATGGAAATAAAGGGTCCAATGATCCAGATGGATTTCGGTGGCCTCCAACCTATTCCAACTGGCTCATTTTGGTAGTTTTTTTCTAGTTTTTGGGTCGCTGACTTCCGGGGTCATTTTGAGGCCCTAAATAATGTTTTTAGGGCTCACCACGATCAGACTGCAGATGAAGTCAAAGTTTGATGGAAAAATGTGTATTCCTTGGATAGAACTTTCCAACGGGCTATCGTGCGCCTAAAATGAAGATCGTATGCAAAAGTTACGACCCTGGGAAGTTGATGTACAAACTTACCTAAAAGGGGCCCACATGAATTTTGGTGCTTCATCTCCTAGGGTTAGGTTTTTGGATGTCTAGGGTTTTTGAAATTCTTGGTTATTGTAAAAAGGCCTTCAAAGACTCATTGTAATCATCTTCTTGCGAATGAGCGCAACCATCACATCTCTTCTCGGAGATAAGCCACCACCATTCTAGCAAGCTTGTTTTCCGTTGCATTTTTTAGTTTCAACTTATTTTCTTATTGAATAGAAACTAGTTTTATTATATATCTACTATTCTATGTTAAGCAGCTTTTGATAATAATATGTATCCATTTCATTTTTCTCATAAAATCCAGATCAGTGGTATCAGAGCAGTATGATCCTTGTTGTTCTTAATGCATGTCCCCAATGAGGTAAGGGTACAAAGAATTGGGTCTTGAGATTGTTTCTCTTGAGGACAAAAGCTATCGCATGTCCAAGCGACCTCTCATAGCGGAAGAAAATAAAGACGAAATGACAAGAGATCCCTTCAAAATGTTGCTTGATGAATCCCTCACACAAAAGAGGAACAAGATGATGGATAGTTTTGCACAAATCCTTCAACGACTAGCAACATGCGACACATCTTCCTCAAACGAAGGCGCCACCCCCTTCAAGGTACAAATCAAATTCGATATTCCTATATTTAAAGGTCAGATAGACGCAGATGTTGTAGACAAATGGTTGAATCTGCTAGAAGGGTATTTCTTTGTACATAACTTCTCGAATAGAGAAAATATTACTTTTGCGCTCCTCAAAGCCATTCCCCATGTTAGAGACTGGTGGAAAACTTTCTGTGAGAAAAAGAAAATAGATGAACCATCATTAATTATAGTTGCAATCACTTGGAAGTCCTTCAGGGATGCCATTAAGGAACAATACTACCTTGTTGGAAGTTATGATGAATTGTACACAAAATGGACCACACTTCGGCATGAAAGAGACCAAACAGTGCCCGGGTTCACAAATATCTTCCATACCTTGCGCACCAATATNTCTAAGCAACATTTGATGCTCAAGTATCGCGGAGGTATGCATAGATACATCCAGGCCAAAATGGAGTTTCTTTACATCTCATCCTTGGGCACGACCTACCGATATACTATCAAAATCGAGCAGAAGCTCAAACAAAAGAAGCGACAATTTGGGCCTGGGAACCCCTCATAACAAAATCTAGGAAAGGGCAGCCCCAACCTGTAAAACAAAGGACAGAGCTAAGATGATCCACCTCAGGAGAACCAGTCTAGGCTGCAAGCAAATAAGGAGACCAAAAAGACAAAGAAAGATACATGGAAGTGGTGCGACTTCCATAAGAGCCCCTGGCATAAAACTGTTGATTTCCACTCAAAGCAGTGGCTGGTGGCTGAGGTGAAATCCTATGAATCGGATGCAGGTTTTGACTCTAAGTCAGAACTAGAAAGGGGGAGATAGATCATTGACAGAGAACCTAGTGCTATTGTTTCTACCACCATGCTCCAGCCCGATGAACTAGACGAGCCAAAGGAAGGCGAACACCTTTTTCATTCACAAATGTGGGTGAAGGGTATCCCGTTGCACTTCATCGTTGATAGCAGTAGCCAGAATAACTTCATCTCAATAGAGGTTGTCAAGCGAATCACCCTGCCGACAATGCCACACCCACAACCCTACACCATTGGATGGCTCCCCCAAGGAAGCGACATCCGCGTAATCCAACAAAGCCACTTGTCATACAACATCAATCCCTTCAAAGACGAGGTATTGTGTGATGTTTCCCCTCTCGAAGTTTGTAATGTTCTTTTGGGCCAACCATATTTATGGAAACACCATGTTGTATATGAGTCTAGGTCTCGCAATGTTATTATTATTTTGAACAATAAATTGTACATGATACCCGAGGTAGTCCCACCTAGTGCCATTTCCTTGATCTCTGCCAAGCAATGCATGAAGGTCATCTCTCAGACGGGGAAGTTTGTATTCTTCATGATTCACTCTCAGAATGAGAGAAATATCGAAGCCACATCCAGGGTCTTCGAGACCAACCTCTCCACACAACAGAAGTAAGTGGATAAGGTCATGGAAGAATACTCAGATATATTCTCCTCACCTACAGGGGTACCTCTGCATTGTCAGGTCAAGCACCCCATCGATCTGACCCCAACACACTGCTTCCCAATGGGCCAGTCTACCTCCGCTCTTTATTAGAGAATGAGGAGATCAAGAGACAGATCCAAGAACTTCTCCACAAGGGGCACATCCGTCCCATCTCATCACCCTATGGGAGCCCAATCGTGTTGGTACATAAGAAAGATGGAACCTGACGACTTTGCATTGATTAGCGAGCCCTGAATTAAATCACAATTCGAAACTGGTACCCAATTGCCCAAATCGACGACCTCCTTGATCAACTCACGTGGTCCAAATAATTCAATAAGATTGATCTAAAGGTTGTCTACCAACAGGTCCCGATAAAACAAATAGATGTATGAAAGACCACCTTCAAGTCAAAGGAAGGTCTTTTTGAATGGTTGGTCATGCCCTTTGGTTTGAAAAATGCTCCAACCACTTTCATAAAGGTGATGGACGATATCCTGTGACCATTCACCAATACTTTTGTAGTGGTGTATCTGGATGACATNCATTTACAACAAGACTTGGGCATAACACTTGCAACATATTCAACAAGTTCTGCACACCCTGTGACAACACAAGCTATACACTAACTTGGAAAAATGCTCATTCGGCATGGACATGGTCCATTACCTGGGCTACATTTTTTATCAACATGGCGTATATGTGGATCCAACCAAGATCTAAGTCATCCGTGACTGGCTAGCCCCAACCACACTCATCGAGCTTCAAAGCTTCTTGGGCCTTGTCAATTTCTACCGTAGGCTCGTGTTGGGATTCTCCCATATTGCATGGGCCCTCAACCAAGTAACCAGGGGTGGTGGTAAGGAGAAATTTTTGTGGGGCCAGTCCCAACAACAAGCGTTTGATGATTTGAATAAAATCTTGTGCTCAGCCCCAGTACTTTCACTATCAGAACTGCAACAACCCTTTGAGATCGAGACATATGCTTTAGACTATGCCGTGGGCACTGTTATCACTCAGCATGACCACCCCGTGGCCTATCATAGTGAGACACTATCAGATGATGTCCGTAAGTACTCTACTTACGACAAAGAAATGTACTCCATTGTGCAAGCCTGCTGCTAGTGGAGACATTACATTCTTGGGAAGGATACAATCATCCGCATTGATCATAAGGCATTGCATTTCATGCAGACACAAGGAAAATTGTAGAATGACCGCCATCATAAGTGGTCCACATACTTGCAACAATTCCACCTCAACATCAAGTATAAAATAAGAAGCATCAACCACGTCATTGATTTCCTTAGCAGACCACCAGTCGCGATACTCACCACAATGCTAGATTCTTGCAACCATGAGACCTATGGATGGCCCCAACTCTATGAGACAGAACCATACTTCACCGCCACCTACCAAATGTTGGTGACAAATGCAATTGTCGCTAATTTCCATCTTCATAATGGGTTTTTGTGTCGTCTGGGCCATATCTGCATTCCATCAACCGAGCAAGAGAAGCTGATTTGGGAAACCCACTATAGTTGGGTGGCAGGACACTTCGGTGTCGAGAAGACAATGACAATTCTACATAAAAATTTCTACTGGCCAAAACTTCGACAGGAGGTCAACAAGTATATTAGGTCCTGCACTGCCTACACTATTTCCAAAATGAACACTAGGAAACAAGGCCTGTACACCCCTCTGCCTACTCCTAACAGGCCATGGGAATCCATCTCAACGGACTACATGTCGGGCCTTCCGTCCACCAAGCAGGGAAATGATTGTGTTTTTGTGGTTTTTGATCGATTTTCTAAAATGACAATTATGGCCACCTACAAGAAGAGCATCACAATAGAGGCCACTGCCAATATATTCTTTAAATGAGTCTGGGTACATTTTGGAATCCCACAAACTATTGTCTCCGATCGGGACAATCGATTTCTCAACACATTCTAGTTGAGCCTCTGGTCACTGCTGGACACCAAGCTCCTCAAATCCACAACCTTCCACCCCCATACAAATGGCCAAACCGAGGTCGTGAATCGAATGATCATGCATATCCTGCACATGTGTAATTACAATAACCCTCACACATGGGATGAGAGTCTTCCTTATGTCCAACATAACTACAACCGAGCCCTGCATAGCTCAACCAACCACAACCCCTTTCAAGTGGGGTTGAGATTCCAACCATTGGTTCCCATAGATGTTGCACTACCGACTCATATCCTACTCCAACTGAAGCTGAAAAATCCACCTGGTTCATTGAGCGGATCTAACACATCTACCAACAGGTTCAGGATATCCTACATAAGTCCAATGACAAGTACAAGCACCGCCATGATCAACACCGGGTGCCACATACGTTTCAGGTGGGTGACAAAGTTTGGTTGCACTTGTAGAAATAACGCCTTACATGACCCCATCAGAAGCTTCACCCACTTCGTTATGGGTCGTACACCATCACCAAGGCTGTGGGTAATAATTCCTTTTAGCTCAACATTCCTCCTTTCCTTAGCCTGCACCCAGTGTTCAACATGGATCTCCTTCGACCTTATTTCCCACCATTATTGGACACCTCAGAGGTAGAAGAACAAATGACACCAACAAAGATCAACCCAGAATGCATACAACATGCATCCAATGATCATATTGTGGACAAAAAGTTCAAGGGAACTCACCAACAAAGGATCCAACTTTATCGAGTTGTCAAAGCAGGGCAACTCCTGCACCAAGGCAAGTGGCTCACCTCGGGCCAAATTCAACATAAATTTCCTCATATGATGGGGGCACTCAATGCAATGGAGACCATTGTGTCCTAAGGGGGGAGGATTGATCCAAATGGATGCCAGTGGCCTACCACCTATTCCAACTGGCTCATTTTGGCAGTTTTCCAGTTTGGTATTTTTTTTCTAGTTTTCGAGTCCCTGACTTCCGGGGCCGTTTTGAGGCCCTAAACATCGTTTTTAGGGCTCACCACAATCATAATGTAGATGAATTTAGAGTCTGAAAACAACAGGTGTAGTCCTCGGATATACCTTTCCAATGGGTTATTGTGCGCCTAAAACGAAGATCATATGCAAAATTTACGACATCGGGAAGTTGATGTACTAACATACCCAAACATGACCCACATGACTTTTGGCGCTTCATTTCCCAGGGTTGGGTTTTTGGATGTCTAGGGTTTTTGAAATTCCTATTTATTGTAAAAAGGACTTCAGAGCCTCATTGTAATCATCTTCTTGCGAATGAACGCAACCGCCACATCTCTTCTCAGAGTTAAGCCACCACCATTCTAGCAAGATTTTTTTCCGCTGCATTTTACAGTTTCAACTTATTTCCTTATTGAATAGAAACCCGTTTTACTGTATATATGTTATTTTGTGTTAAGAACCTTTTGATAATAATCTGTATGCATTTCGTTCTGCTCATAAAAACCGGATCATCCAATGTGTATCAAGGAGGGTTTTAATGTTGATCTATGTGATTGCAATTGGAAATTTATGACTCAAGTTTTAGTCATTGTGAGAGAATTTAAGAAATCCATTTTATCTTTACTAAGGCGTTCTTTAAAATTACAAAAATACTTGAGGCATGCTTTACAATTACAAAAACAACTAAGATTCAAGAAAGGAAGATTAAATAAAATCCAAGTACGATCCCCAAAAATTTGAACTAACATCATTCCCACCTTTGAGATTTATGGAGCTCTATTCACTTAAGGTCAATGTGAATGAGGTTGTGAAGCAAATTGGAAATAAATTCGGCTTTAGTCACTGATGAAAACATTTATAGGATAGCTATCTCATTGATAGAGCACACATGCACATTGAATTCAATCCTAGTTGGCCGCTACATTTGATTTCATTTAGATATTCGGTAGAAAATTGCTGACTATAGGAATAAATCCAAATCAGAATTTTGAACATGCAATGAATGCCAAGAGACATGTCTATAAGCGTGAAATTTCATGGAAAATATATTTACTTGTATTTGAAAGAGTATGGATGCATTTATTCCTAGATACCCTAGGGAATTTAGTAAGAAAATTTATAAATTTGAAGAGGGGAAGGAAGAAATTATGAGATTGGAAAACACTGAAGAAGAAATTCATTGATACATTCTCCTTTCACATGAAATACCATCAAATTGTGTTTATTATATTGGCCTTATATGCGTTAATTACAAAATAGCATTAAATATTAGATGTGAATTGAATTTGGACAACAAGCTTCATGGGAGTTGACAAGGTGATCAAATGTTACAAAGAGTTGGAAAAAAATGTTAATTACCCTAGGCATCAAAGCTGTATAATGAAAAGCAAGTTCAACAACAATTTCCACACTTGAAAATAAGTGAATTTTTTTTGGACCATTGATCTCCTAGTGGGGAGGTTTGATATGTCAACAAATAATTTATAAACAAACCTTGAGGAAGTGGCCAAGTCCTAAGGAGAGATATTTTAGCTCGGTGGACTCTAGTAGCACCATTTTTTGAAATAGGAATAAAAAATGAGACCTCTAGAACATGGGAACTCTAGAGAGTTCTTGTTAACTTGGTAACTTTTTTTAGGGTGAAACCACCTTTTGATCATGGAAGATGACCTAAAACTGTTTCTAATTTGTTATGAGCTCGTCTTCCTCGAATGTAAGGAAACATGTTAACAACCCAAGACCTAGAGGCATCTAGTAGGATTGGAAGTATGTCCCCATACAAACCACTAATGATTTATTTCAGGGGGTCAAGTTTTGTTCTCACACGATAATGTTGTTGCATGTCAGGGTCTTGATATTGTAGCAACAAAAGTTAGGTCAGTAGCTCGGAGTATTGTAGACTTTATCCTATTTTAGAAAAAAAAAAATTAACTTTCACTTAAATTAACCAATTTAGTTTATCATACATGTATTAAACCCCTTTGATGATGGAGGGAAACCAACTCTAGGAAATCAAACATATTCCGTTGCATATACACACAAAGACTGTTATGACCCAATGCCTTAAAAATGATAAGAAAACAATAAAATTCAGTCCACTTCGAGGGGGAAACCTCCTTTACAGTATATAAACTTCAGAACACAATATGAGATGATATAAGATGATCCTAATACTGGATCTCCTT
>JASDQU010739738.1:264753-277279 GCA_032191745.1 Picea mariana | reverse complement strand
GTCCTAAACACTTTTCTAACCACATATGCTTCTTCATGAAGAACTCATATTCCCATGTCGCCTCTTCCACTAGTAGGTTCTTCCATTTGATGAGGTATTCGGTAATTGCTCGATTTCTCAGCTACTTAATTCTTGTTTCAAGGATTGTTTCTGGATCTAGTATGTTTTTCCCTTCTTCATTGAGCTCTGGTAAACTTGTTTGGAATAGGATCTTGTTACCAATTACCTTCTTTAAGCAAGAAACATGGAATACTGGATGTAGACGTGAAGATGGAGGAAACTCCAATTTGTAAGCCATACTTCCATTCCTTTGCAAAACCTTATAGGGGCCATAATATTTGGGTGCTAGTTTATTGTCCTTATTTTGTTGCTTTAGGTACATTTTTTTGTATGGTTGTATCCTTAGAAATACCCAATCCCCCACCTCAAATTCCCTTTCCCTGCGATGTTGATCTGCTTGTTGTTTCATCCTATTTTGTGCCATAACCAAGTTGTCCTTCAACAATTTTAGGACCTCTTGTTGGTTCCCTATGTGGTCCTCCACTACTTGAACCTTTGTGTTCCCTTTCAAGGGTGATGTGATGGATGGAGGATGATATCAATAAAATTCTAGAAATGGGGACATTTTTGATGAAGTATGGAAGGATGTGTTGTACCACCATTCACTAAGGGAAACCACTTGACCCATTGTGTTTGTTTATCGGATGCAAAGCAACAAAGATATCCTTCTAGACATTTATTCACAATCTCAGTTTTCCCATCAGATTGAGGGTGATAAGATGAACTATGCACCAATTGAGTACCAAACCAAGAAAATAATTCAATCCAAAAATTTCTCGTGAAAATTGGGTCTTTGTCACTTACAATAATATTGGGGACTCAATGTAGTTTTTTAATTGTTTCCATAAATGTTGTTTCTACCATGCTTGCTTTAAAAGGATGAGAAGGAGAGAAAAAATGGGCATACTCTGTTAGTCGATCCACTACTACCATGATGACAGTCTTTCCTTTTGATTTTGGTAAACCTGTAATAAAATTCATGGAAACTTCTTCCCAATGTTGGCTTGGTATAGCTAATGGTTGTAGGAGATCCAGAGTCTTGATTGTCTCTCCCTTATTTTCTTGGTAGACTAGGCATTCTGAGACAAAATTTTGAACATCAATTTTAAGACCTTCCTAGAAAAAATCCCTCTTGACCTTGTGGTATGTTTTCAAGAATCCTTAATGTCCCCCTATAGGAAAAGTGTGCAATTCCAGAAGGATATTTTGTTTGAGTTGGCAATTCTTACATAAGTATAGGCGATCATGATACCACAACAAATCATTCTTCCATACAAAATTTTCTATTGAACCGACTGTTGTCTTGGTTTTGTCACCTGGGTGAGAAAAAACACAACACTTGCATGTTTAGTTAAGCCTGCTAAACAAGACAAAAGTTTGTGATTTGGTTAGAAAAACAAAATACACATGAAAACAAAGAAATGCAACTAAAAATGACTAAGAAATAAATGTTAGAGAAGCTTGAGAAACTAGAACCATGAAAATCAAACAATGACCAACATATAGCTACCAATGGAACAATAGATTGATAGGCTAAACACCGTAGAGAAAGGAAATGACTTATGAGTCCCCTCTTCCTCCTTGGGAGGGATCTTGAGTTCCCTAGTTAAGATCTCTTCTCTTCATACAATGGAAGAAATGGAAAATGGTGAAGAAATACAATGCCTATTCCCTCAAGAGGTGAGTGGAATGGTCTATTGCAATGGTACTTCAAGGCTTCAAAGAGAAAAGAGGATTCTCAAAGAAGAATTATTGCAGCATAAAAATACCTTGAAGATGTTATTTTCATAGCACACCCATGGCACATATTTATAGCATCCATTCATGACAAGATATAATTGGTTCATTGTGTGAACAAGGGGCTTTTAGGGCACTTCCTATCCCTTGACCAACCTCCAAGCTAGATTTCACTCAGATATGAGTGTCAAATCATGTTGGGGGTCAGACTAGAAGTCGTTGAGGGGCCGACAAGATCCATAAATGCACCGTTCATAGAAGTGCATTGATTTTCTCATATACAATCACACATCTTACGCACAGAGCGCGCCGAGGCCTGTGTTATCCTGCGCATTATGCGCACTGTGCATGTGCTTCCTTTGGTGAATTTGCACACTTTGATTTTTGACCCAAGTATATAGTTTTTTTTATTTTGGATGGATTTTGGTGCTGTAGGTGGACTAATTGTTGCTTACATTGATTTTTTTCTTCAACCATTGTGCTCAATGTTGTAGATGATTTTTCAGTGATAACAAATGCCCCATGATGTGTGAGGTTAGGAGCATACGCATAGCTGAAATACATCAATGTTTCTTTTGATGAGAATTCCATGGTAAGGAAGAGTGAAGAGAGGAACTGCAAGAGCGATCCGCCAGAGGGAGAGTGAAAATTGTGGGACCCAAACCTTTCTCGAGGGAGAAAAGAAGAAGAAAAAAAATAAAATCTGTGTACAAATGAGGCAGGAATGCCCCATGCTCGCATCATGAAACCAAAATGTGGGACTGTAACTAGTGATGATTGTTGATGTAGATAACTGCAACACCCTCGAGGGTGGTTGATAACGCCATATGGAAGTTATGAATGGTGAATGAGATCCTAAGTGGGCCAAGGACGACTGTAATAATTGTCGATGACTTGTAGGCATTGATGACCTAACAAATTCAGAGGTCTTCGACTGGTATGAAACAAATGAAATAGTCACATAGTAAGACCCACCATAACATGGGATTTTGTTGAATTCAAATGTTATGGGGGCCAAAAAAACCAGAAAGCAATGGTGATTCTCTCTGTGACGTCAAAGACTCCTCATTGAAAAGGTGATGAGAGTCAAGATACTATTTCCCTTATAGAAACCGTGTTGATGTCGACATAAAGGGAGACACGATACCAAGAAGCAAAGAGCTTCTTGAAATCCACTGAGCAATAGATGATATCATGTATTGACGGGTAACATGAAAGAAGTCAAGATTTTGTGGGACTCAAGACTGCCCTTGGTTGGGGAATTTTGAAGGATAACTAGTAGCAACCGTGAAACTGGATCTAGTGTCAGGGGGATGACTAGATATGGGGTTAGACTATGCCAGCGGCTAACAAAGTGGGAAAACTCAGAGATAGTGGATACATGGACTTGGGATACTCGGGGTTCATGAACGATGTTGGTATGAAAAAAAAGTGGATGCCCCAACCAAGGGCGACATGGGTTTCTTTGCCAGAAAAAAGAAGTCCATCAAGGATGGCAATGGAAAATCTATGTATATGTTGGAAATTGTATAAATCCTTTATTTCCAACANTGATGTTGGTATGAAAAAAAAGTGGATGCCCCAACCAAGGGCGACATGGGTTTCTTTGCCAGAAAAAAGAAGTCCATCAAGGATGGCAATGGAAAATCTATGTATATGTTGGAAATAAAGGATTTATACAATTTCCAAAAAGAATAATTTGGGTTGAGTATACAGATACAGAAACAAGTGCCCCAGTGAAAGATGGCTTGGACTGTTAGGGTGCAAGTTTTTGAAAGAGAACTGGTGGAGGGTGGGGTCCCCATGGGTGGGTTTCTGTATTAGGTAAATGGATGGAGGAAAATCTACAGATGGGAAAAATGATGGCGGATGAGATGGAAGGATAATGAAACTGTGGAGATGCAGTCAATAGAACCAAGATGATATGACTCGGGAGTCCATTGGGAAGGTTAGCAATATGATGAGAAGACATATGAGGTTCATTTTTGGAAGTGCATAATACTATCGGGACTAACATACCTAGAGGGTGAAATCAACATGAGTATCAAGGTACCAAGAGGAACTATGAATGGGAAAACTCATGTGGGGGAGAGTGCTATCATATGACAGTACCCAAAATGCGGTAGAGGTGAAGATACTACAAAGTCGGATGTAGGGATCCTAAAGGTAAATGTCAGAAGGTTTGACTGGGATATGCAATTATTAACATAGGAAGTAAATACATGCTAGTGTCGAACATATACCTAAAGAAGTTGTAAGATTTGCTTGGAAAATTACCTTCACACAAGAAAACCAAATACACGTCGAATATACCTAAAGAAGTTGTAAGCTTTGCTTGGAAAATTACCTTCACACAAGAAAACCAAATACCCGACGTGAACAATATCTGATGAGAAAGATCATATAACAACTATTTGATAAAATTGAAATTGAGCATGCGTACCTGAACGTGACATGAGAAAAAGGCTCCTTCGGGGCTAAGTGCAGATGATGACCCGAGCAATGTGAATGTGTAGATGGCGGGATTAGGATCCCGTGGCTGAGAATGGATTAGAAAACAGAGGCTCTGGGCTCCTGTAACAGAGTGTGGAAGTTGGGAAAAAGAGCTATATATGGCTGGTGGGACCACAATGCCACCTCATTTGTACCTGTCACTATTGTTGAGATGATGAGATAGTTGTGAGGAGATTTCAAGATTGCGGGAGCGTGAGGCTACCGATATGGGAGTGGCAAGAGACATGTTAGTGTTCCTATCATCCCGCACCTTGTGAAATTCCTAGTTTGTAGGTAGGGGCTGTACAAAGGGCCATATAGGGGGTTTTAAGGGTAGGGACCCACAAGTGCATGAGAAAAGGGAGAATACCCGTGCATATGTGCATGGGTATAACCCATTTTTCCACACATAATGTACGGTTGTGCTTGATACAACTGCGCATGTGAGCGCGAGGGTGGGATAGACAGGTGCACATGAGATGCACGCTTGTTTGAATGATAGATTCACATTTATGTGTGGTTGTTTCCCAGTCAGTTGTGCATTAGTGCGCAATTGTACACAGAACAAGTGAAAACATGTGCACAACTGTCTATGGTAAAGCCGATTACTATGGGCAGGATAAGGGGTTGTGATTTTTTGATATTTTTATGCTTTTTGATGGATGATGAGGCTGATCAAAGGTTTCTGTCTAGATGTAGGTGATCAACAGAGCACATATCACGATGTCGATCCACTGGCGAGAGCGTGACTGAGACCGGTTACGAGAGGCTGTGATGGAGCAGTCGAGCGTGCAGAGACACTTGGCAGCCTACGAGTTTCTCAAGTTCTTTGACTGCCCTTTGATACGATCACAAGAGTTCTTGCTACAACACCTGATTGGGATGTAGAACATTGATCTACAATGCTTCATTGTGAGGGGGAACAATTGACATTCTATGCTACATAGGATGTATTCTTCTTGACAGGGCCCCCATTCTGTGGGATGGACCTGGCTGTTGATCCCCATCTTCTAGAGGAGGATCGGGTGGAGACCATGGTGGCTCACCACTGTACTAGGCTGAACCCTATGTTGGTTTCGGTCATCCATATTGAGGCCATTGATGAAATATTGACGAAGTGTATTCTAACTATGGTGGTGAGGATCTACAAATCCTTGGGTACTCAACGGATCACTGGTGGTTAGCTGAGGGTGGTGGAGTAGGTCCTGGATGAGGACCTATTTGCATGGGGTGTGCTAATGAACACCAAGATGATGGCGTAGTTGAACTGGTGTCGACGAGCCAACTCTAGTGATTTTTATTTTGGGTCCATTCTGGTGGCTTGTTTCTTGGAGAGGGTGCCTTTGTTGCACCCGAGGATTCTACTAGAGCCAACAGGATGACTAGAACTGCGACTGATGCGATGGGCCCACATGTTGGCCCGACATAGAGGTGGGGAGGGTGGCCACTATTTCATGGCCACGATTGTTCGAGTGTGGCGCTAGATGCCACAGGTTATCCTAAGATATCCATACGTGAGTATGGACTATCAACATGATCCAGACATGGTGCTGCCTCCTGGGGAGGACTGGGATCAGTGGGGTATGTGTTGTAGTTTTATGTTTTGTGATTTTGATAGATAACATTTATTATAGATGTATATAGATGTTAACACTATATTTGGTGTTGTTTTTCAGATGTGGGACCCCGAGGACGAGAGGTAGAGGTCGTCGAGTTGGCTCACCGGGGGCCAACTCAATAGGCGCCTGCAGATCCAAGGGTTTGACAGAGGCAAAAAAGAGATGACATTGGTGCTGGACCAACAATAGAGCCACAAGGATGTGTCAGGGTCATGTTGGAGGATCTGCGTAGACTTTTCGAGCGGGTTCTACAGTGTGTGCCTGAGGGAATATGGGCCCACATCCAAGACGAGGAGGTCATGGACTAGTGCCTGGGGGTGCCAACAGAGTGGTGGGTCCTGATCCATAGAGCAACAGTGGCAGGGGCATCGATGACTGGTTGACTACTTCTTAGAGTTGAGGGCCCCCAACTAGTGGGGCGCCTCTGACTGACAGAGGACCTAGGGAGGGAGCTATGGGGGCACCTTGATTTTGGTTTTTGTATATATATATGGGTTTATGGGTCCAGTTTTGTATATTGTATTGGATACCCAATTTTTGTTTGCATAGGGGTGAGGGGAATCAGGATCCTATGGGCGATAGTATATGTATGTTTTTTGTAAAACACTTATGACCTTTGATGGTATATATATATGGATATATTTTGGATCATTTATGTCTTTATGCTTTATGTTTTTATGTATGATGTCTTTACTATGTGTTGTGAAAAATGTATGATGCTATGTATATAATGTTGTTTAATGTGATAAATGACAATCTAATACTACGTTAGCCATGTGATATGCTACTTGATTGA
The DNA here is from genome assembly GCA_032191745.1 of Picea mariana. Lineage (NCBI taxonomy): Eukaryota > Viridiplantae > Streptophyta > Pinopsida > Pinales > Pinaceae > Picea > Picea mariana. The sequence continues at coordinate 270,574 of JASDQU010739738.1, read as the reverse complement.
GGTGTCTTGGAATATGTGTAAATGTGATAGAATCAAAGTTGCGAGATAGAAGTCTAACTTGCAGGTATTTGCGAAAGAGGCAAGGATCGTGAACATGATATACATTGTTGAGCTGTAGGACGACAAGATGGGAATGTAATAGAATGCTAAGGTGATGAATGTGGTGGTGACTAGCCTCGACGAGTAGACTAATGAAAACATCATATTCGGCTTGGTTGTTGGTGGCCGAGCCCAAACATATGCCACTAGAGTGGAACAATATATGTGAGGGCGTATAAAAGGCCCAAGCGATTGAAGCGAGATTCTAGGTCCAATTGTTGGCACCGTCGGCGTAACCGATGTGGCAGGTTGATGGATGATGCATCTGTCAATAACACAAATACTAGATCAGAGATGAGGAGTGGTGGCGGTAAAGAAGAATAAAAACTCTACAAATGTATAGAAAGAGAAACCTAAGGTATGGGGGCTATGCTTAGGTGTAAAACTTATTTAAGTACAACTCGTTGACGAGTTCTTTGAGATGGTAGCCTTATGGAGAGTCCAATATGTATGCGACTTTAGTGAGGCATTGTTGTACAATGACGAGTCCATGCCATAATGAATTTATTTTCCCATGGCCGAGACTGTCATGGGAGATATCGTAGGCTAACACAAGATCACCTTCGTTGAATGAGCGAAGGTTGACATGGCGTTTAAAGGTGGCTTTGGACCATTTTTTAGCTGCCTCATTGTGTTGTAATGAAGATTGACGATATTCATCAAGCGACTCTAAGGTCAATAGGAATTGCTCCATTGGAGCAATGTCAGGTAAGAGCTCTATGGCAATGCGTAACATGGGGAATTCGCACTCGATAGCGAGGGTGGCTTCGATCCAATGTGTTGAAATTACTAAGACAACTGAGAGGGGGGGATTGAATCAATTGTTATGGTGCTTAAACAATCTTATGCCTATTAAAATATTATTAATCTTCTCCAAGTGATCATCAAGACTATGCAAGACATGAACAACAAAAATAACAAACATCAATCACACATATGATATACATAGAGAAAAATATTCACGAGGAAACCCATAAAGGGATAAAACCTCTTCTTCCTAGAATGATAAGAAGTCTTTTAAGTTCTATACATCATCTTTCTTTGAGAACCAACTCACAATGAGGCTACAACCTCTTCTTTAACAAGCTGCAACTTGCTGAGAGCACCAAATCTCTGGTTTATTTAGCACCCACTAGAAAGAAGCACCAACTCCTTGAGTGTTCCAACACCAACTGGATGGAAGCACCAATTTCCAGTCACACAGGCACCAACCTGTATAACATAGAACAATGGTTTTCCCTTGCACCACCCTACCACCCTGGTTTTTCTGGCTGCAGCTAGATGGAAGCAACAACTCCCTGTGTTCAAGAACCCACTTGAAAATCTGAGGACAACAGTCCTCCCTAACACCACCCTACCACCCTGATTATAAATATTTTCTTGAATGCCAGCTTAAACAATATAGATATGTCAATGGTTACCATTTATTCTCTGTTCTTCAATTCTTCTATGCTTCTGTCTATTCATGCTTGGCTCCACTTGTTGTCTCTTTCCATCTTCTCTTTCTCTATTCTTCACATGTTGTGAGGTTCTTGTACATTCTGCTCTTTTCACCATTTCTTCTCTATCCCACTTATGTTCTTCATCTTTGAGTTTGTTCTCACTCAGTTCATACTATTATTTTCATTACATACAATTCAACTCATTTTACAGAGAAAACAACCAACCTCACTTTGTCATTGCCTTTTTATTTTATGATTTCTCTCCTCATTCGTTTCACTATGAATATCCAACACCCAAGACCAATGATTCAGATAATCTGTTACACTATGAATCTCCAACACAAAGAAAAATGATTCAACTAATTCATTACACTAAGAATCTCCAATGCCAAGAACAATGATTTAGTTAGTATAGCTGAATCGTAACTAGTCAAGAAATCACAATTTGAAACAGTAACCCTTCGATTAGATTGGCGATTTAATCAACACCGTTGGATTAAATCCATAGAGGCGCTAGGTTCCTCTCCATGTGACCACTAGATGTGACCATACACCAACCAAAAAGGTTCTTCGTGACTTTGCACATCGAATATTCTGCTGCAAGTCACCTCGATTCTCCCAACTCCCGATCTTCGAGGTGGAGCCTAGCAACACTAGCTCCTTCCCCTCATTCTCCATTGACATGACCTCGGCTATGACTTGGGNATCATTGACATGACCTCGGCTATGACTTGGGGCCAAGCACTTAGGGACTTTGTGTTTCACGAAGTCGAAAGTTAGATCACTTTTGTTCTTCAAGGTCCGAGCTCCCAAACTCCGTCGTGTCAGATCAATGGTCCACAGTCCTAAGTGATCCGACGACCCAGATATCTCCTTCGTGAATCAGGACTTCATGACTTCATGTTTCAACTCTTGTCCGATCAATGACTGACGAAATTCCTCGATCAATGGATGTGATCACCTTTGCGAACTCGGACTTCGCACTTTTTGGCTTCTCCTATCTCTAATTTCCCGATTTGTGAATCAACACAATGCTGATCTCTCGCCATGTGTCCTACCTCAATGAGCGACCAAGATTCCTTCTAAGCTTTGGAGTATTGAATGACTCCTGGGATTATCCTCCTTGAAAATCCACTAGATCTAACAACCCATGGCTAATATTTCCTCTTCTCTCGAGGGATATCTACAATACTTTTAGATTATCGATGGCTCCTTTCCAAATAACTCGGCGTCAACCCTTCTGATCTTAACTCCACGAGGTGACTTCGACCCTCATCCTTCCTCTGAATTCTTCCAATCCTCTATCCCTCCTGAGCTTAATTCCTTCTGAAAACTCATGGATTCTAAGGAATCCTACGCACACTCCTTGCAGCCTTCATGATAACCTCTGGCTATCTGGAAACTCCAACATTGTGCCTGATGCTCGTCCTCCTGAGCTTGTAGACAAAAATTTCTCATGGTCTATTCATTCCTGATGCTATCATCTCTGCTTTCATGTTTTCCATCAATGCTGCCAATATGCCTTCTCGCTATTGTTCTTGCCATCAATGACAAGCACACTCTTCCTATAAACATGCCAACACCATGGATGAGGTGGAACAGTGTAAAACTGGTGGTAGTTTTGACTACCGTGCAATAATCTCATAAAGCGGAAAAAAACATATGATGCCAGTTGGTCTTATGTTTGTTAACAATACGTTGTAGCATGGTTTTGAGGAATTTATTGATAGCCTCGACCTGCCCGTTGGAATGAGGGTAGTATGGGGAGGCAAACTCATGGGTGAAGCCTAAATTTGAGGAGAGTTTTGTAAAGACCTCATTCTCAAAGTATTTACCATGATCAGAAACTAACTGTAGTGGAACCTTGAACTGTGTAATGATGTGGTTGAAGAAAAAATGTGTTGTTGTGTCAGCGGTGTTGTTAAATGTGGGCATGTATTTGGCCCATTTGTTAAAGTAATCCACTACCATGATAATGTACTTGTTTCCATTACTGGATGGAGGATGGCAAGTCATGAAGTCTATGCCCCATTTACAGAAGGGGTCGATTGTGATGACTGGGTGTAGAAGAGCTGGTGGAGCTGATGCTTTGTTTGCATAAAGCTGGCATTTGTCGCATCGCTTGACATCGTGCATGTAGTCATGAAACAAAGTGGTCCAGAAGTACCCTGCTCAAATGATTTTTTGGGCGGTGGACATACCCGAGAGGTGACCATCAGAAGTGCCATTGTGGCAATCGTTCAAGACTCTGTTAGCTTCATTGATGATGAGACATCACCAAAGAATGGTGTCGACCCCGCGTCGATAGATAATGTATTTGATGAGGAGGTATCAGGGGGGATGATGGAGAATGCATCGATGATCATCTCGAGAGAGATGAGACACAAAATTATGTGTATGAAGGTAGATGAGGAGGTCGTTGTACCATGGGTCATCGAAGGGGATGAAAAAGAGGTGTTCATCAGGGAAATCCTCATTGATGAGGGAAGTTTTAGTGTCCGAGGGAAAATCCGTAATGAGTTTGGCTAGGAGGAGAGATTTCTTTCTTTTGGGAGTAGATAAATCTAGATCGTAGTCCTGGAGGATAACGATCCATCGAGCAAATTTGTCATTAATATGCCATTGACTAAGCAAGTACTGCATGGGTTTGGAATTTGCGAAGACCTTGGTAGTTCGAAGCAAGATATAATGTTGCAGTTTTTGGACTGCGAGGACAACTGATAATGCACGTTTCTCATCGTGATTGTGTTTCAAGGGTGGCCTTGAAAGGTTTTTACTAATGTAGTAAATCACATGTTCTCGTCCATCATTCCCTAATTGGACGAGGACTCAAGCTACTTAAACAATAGAGGCTGATAAGTAGAGGATGTAATCATGATCATAATCTGGGGGAATAATCAAAGGGGAATTGGATAGGGCAGATTTCAAATAATCAAAATGTGTTTGAGAATGTTCATCCCATCGAAATGGGATATCATGACGTAACAAGTGGAGAAAACCATGTGCGTGAGTAGCGTAGTCTGGGACAAAGCGACGTAAAAAGTTGGCTTTTCCCTGTAAGCTCTATAGTTGTTGTAAATTCCTAGGTGGTGGAATTTATGTGATAGATTGGACCTTGAGGGGGTCCACAATGATGTTGTGTTGGGAGACAATGAACCCAAGGAGGTGCCCGATAGTGATGCAAAATACACACTTGAGGGGATTCAAGCGAATATTGTATTGGCGACATCATTGGAAAACAATGCGTAAGTCATCCAAATGATGGGTTTACTTTTTGGATCGAGCAGTGAGGTCATCCAAATAAGCAAGGATGATGTGAGCAAGATCATGAAAAACATAGGTCATGGCCCATTGAAATGTAGCACTGGCGTTTTTTAGTCCAAAATACATGAAACGATAAGCAAAGGTACCCCACGTGGTTGTAAATGTCATTTTGTATTGATCTGTTAGATGTATTTGAATTTGATTATAGCCGAAGAACCCATCCATAAAGGAAAATGCTTCATAGCTGACACAATCATCAATAATTTGGTCGATGAGGGGGGTTGGGAATTTTTCTTTGGGACAAGCATGGTTAAGATCGTGAAAATATGTGCAGACACAAATAGTGCCCTATTTTTTGTTAACAGGGACGGGGTTGGAGATCCACGAAGTGTACAAAATGGGGTAAATGAAACCAACAATGCATAACTTGTCAATTTCGGCTTTGATAGTCACATATTTGGAAGGTGGAGGGGGCGTTGATTTTGATGAACGAGGGTGACATCTGACCAAGTGTCGATTCGATGTTCAACTATAGAAGGATCGAGGCTAGGAATCTCTGTATATGACCAAGAGAAAATATCCCGGTATTCTTGAAAGAGAGATTTGTAAGAAGTGACTTCTTCAGGGGAGCATGCGATGCCAATGGTAATTTCTTCTATGATTCCAGGTTTAATGGAAATGTCAATTTTGACAGTGGGGGAGATGTTGGCTATGTTTCCCTCTTCAAAAGCATCGGGGGCAGGGATAGGGTTGTTGAACCAGTCAATATGCTTTGAAGGAATGAAATCCTTGGTTTCAATTGCACACATAAAGGTTTGGATAGGAGGGTGAAATGCCTCTTGTTAAAGGAAAAGTTATTGATGATGGAGCACATTCCATGGGAAATCATGGGTGGTGAGTTCCTCCAGGATATCTTCGTCATAGTGGAAAATGAGAGAATACAGGGGATCCGGGGAGGTGACATGAGGAACTGTCAAAGGGTTAGTGTTATTGTCCTCAGGGGGTGAGGAAATAGA